>OZ038512.1:4297543-4310043 GCA_964036315.1 Acanthosepion esculentum | reverse complement strand
TGCTATTCATCTGGAGGTTCTTGACAAAATAAGAAGGATCTGCAATGTAATCGATCCTGACCTGGCATCTCGACTTCAGTCACTTTCTCACCGATATGACGTGGCTTACCTCTGTGTCTTCTACAAATAATTTCATGTCAACTGCTCTGACGAGCAATTTCCCCTGGTGCTTCGTATACATGACGTGCGACAAGCGTGCTACTAGACTGGTATCTAGATCCCCGCCTTTAACTGTTGAAGCAGCTAAATGCATCCACCACTTCTTATCTAAAAGCTTCTTTTTCATTTCTTATTCATATGCAGTGAAAATCCCGTTTAAAATCACAACCCCAGAAGAGTGGAAATTTTATCAAGAAACATCGATGTCGGGATAAATTGATATTTATAACTTAAGTAATCTTTTTATATAATATTATTAACTCTCTATTTTAAATGTTATTTTAATATTTTTAATATTGAGCACTATATCTAAAAATATCTGCTGTGTCTTAAATCTCATATATATATATATATATATATATATATATATATATATATATAAGTGAACATTGAAGTCAACACTCAAAGGCGACAGGCTGGACGCAATGCTGGATATTTCCTCGGCATTCTCGGCTATTTATATGGGTCAGTTGAGGATTGTGGGTAATCTATTCTGGGGGTTATTTTTGCGGGTGTGGCTTGTTTGTTTATTTATTTATTTGAATTAATTTATTTTACTTGTTTTTCATTTTCATTTTGTATTATTTATTCTTTTCGTTTTTTTGTTTTCTTAACGTAGTAAAAAATTTGGAGGGGGATTTGCTTAGGTCACTTATTTAATAGTTTGTTTTGGTCTGGGAAGATAATTATAGCTATTTATTCGTCCAATGTTTAGATTACTGGCCGACGTCTATTCTGACATTTTGGCGGGGCGACAGTTTTTAATTTATTTATTTGGATTGATTATTTTTAATTGTTTTTGCTTATTTGTGCTTATCTTTATTAGTTCTAACGCTTAATTTAGCGGGGGCGATTTGTTAATTTGTTCATTTATTTATTTGGATTCATTTTTATTAGGTTATTTTTTTATTGTATTATTTATTCTTTTCGTTTTTTAAAAACAAAATAAATACAAAATGAAAATGAAAAACAAGTAAAATAAATTAACCCAAACAAATAAATAAACAATCAAGCCACTCCCGCAAAAATATCCGCCAGAACAGATTACCCACAATGCACCATTGACCCATATATATAAATAGCCAAGGAAAAATCCAACACTCGTGGCCTGACGATTGCGTCTACCACGAAAAAGCCTGTTGCCTCTGAGTGTTGACTTCAATGTTCACTTTTACATATATATATATATTTACATACGCTCTATCTCTGATATTGAGCACTTTATCGCATAAATATAGCACACATTTAAACTATATTTCTTCATATATATATATATATATATATATATATATATATATATATATATATATATATGAGAATGAATATAAATTCAAACGTTCATAACATTAATTTAAAAATAGGGCTCAATAGAACAGTAGAGTGATAATTATTTATTATAGAATATTGCATTTGAACATATGTAACCGCTACATAAATGCATTCACGTTTTGATACATATCAACGCATCTCATCAGCTGGTGGTAAATGATCATTTAGCACCGCCTCATTAAATGCGATATGGCCTCTATATTTCTGCCCTAGAAATAATCTTAGAATGGTTGACTCTGAAACCATACATTGTCGAGGTTGTTGGTGATGTCACTGACTACGGTTTCGGGGTTTTTCCTCACAATGTTTCTCTCATCAAATGCTTTTGTTTCCTTTGGCCGACCTGTTGCTCAGTAATCCAGTTGTGTCTTTCTTTTTCAGGACAGTCCCAAGTACTGTGTTGGCTATGGCCAATGTTTGTCCAATGTCTCCGGTCGATTTTCCTTCCTTTCTCAACTAAAAATGGCTCGATTTTCTCTCATAGACAGTTCTCTCTCGTCTTCATATTGTCTTATCCTTTTTAACAAGAAATACGGTCTTTACAGGTGAAACACAAAGCTAAAAACCAAGAGTAGTCATTCAGATCTATTTAATGTTTAAAGACTCATTCTAAGAGGCAACACCTGGGAAACAAGAAACACCTGTCAATCACGTGTTCCAGTAGTTCTGCTCACTTGAAAAATGAATGAGTTTAAACAAAAGGGTGGTATGTCCTATGTTGTTTAACAGCTCTAAATTTAAATACCAGAAAATAAAAGCTGAAATTCTGAACCCTTGTCTCATATGCATTTTTTTTTTATCTTAAACCTAAATTTTTTCATTGAACAACCTAAACAAAGGAATTGGCCCTGCCGTTCCAATACTTTTGGAAGGTTATATATATATATATATATATATATATATATATATATATATATATATATATATATATATATGCATATATTGTGTATATTTATGCAGCAATTTTTCATTAATGCATGTTTCATTAAATAATATAGACAAGTTTTGTCTGTTTATTTTAAGTAAGTTACTTTCATATTGTCTGAGAAGCTTAATCACATTATCGTTGAAAGACAAAAAGGAAAAACACTATATTGATACATGTTTGAATCCAATCTAAGGTTTCGGCTTACATAAGCCATTATCAAAAATGACAATTTCAATAAATCAACCAACACACAGACGAAACCACAATAATAGTCCGCCCTTGCGGCTTGAAAAATTTCAATGTAACGACAAAATTCGTATATACGAGACCCGGAAGCGAAAATCGCGTCGCAGCTCGTGACGTCACACATGACCACGCGAGAGTGAAAAACGAGAAGTATTAAGTATGGGAAGCCGTTGGCTTCTGTTATAAATTATAGGCATTTAAGAATATTTGTGGAGATTTCATAGTTTATTTTGTTCAGGTTAGGTTTCTTGAAGCTATATACATAAAACAGTTGAAACCTAATATATGGTGTTTTCCTTTCGTCTTTCAATGATAATGTGATTAAGAACTGACTTAAAATAAAGATGAATGTAATGTCGTAATTGTACATAACCGCCATAAACTATACGACACTTATTAATATGCCTCGAGATTATTACAAGCCGCAAACCAAGTCTTAATCTCTGAGGTAAACTGTTATTTGACTAACACACACACACACACACACACACACACATACGCTAGATGTATACATCATGGTAAAACACTAAAAAGATCTATTTTTCCTATTTAGCGGTTGAATTTAGAATATAGAATTCAGATTTTTTAATAATGCGCGAATAATCTGAAACACACACACACACACACACACACACACACACACACACACACACACACACACACACACACAGTGGAGTAATGGATATCGTCTTGGAGAGCCGAGTTCGAATTCCAGTCGAATCCATTACATTCACTTACGTGCTAATACCCTTGGGAAAGGTGTGAATCCTCTTCTTCTCCCTCCAACTATGGGTAAATAGCAGGACAGACTGGGTTCTATAGCCTTGGATGGCAACTGGTCTAGGAGAAGGACAACTCTGAATTCAAAACCTGCGGAGGGTCGTTTGGGGACCTTGTGGCACTCAGTGCACCAGGTCCCTGTATTCGTCCCTTCAAAAAGTGTGGATGGCCCTGCACAAAGCCTTCACCACTATAGTCAAATCTTGTGTGGGTGTCCGGCTTTCAGTTTCTGGGAACTGATCTGTCTGACCCTCATACGTCGAGTTCGACGGGAGAGTCCATCATATATATATATATATAAATTTAAAGACATTTTTATGTTTAACATTCTTTTTATAGATACAAGTATTTAAGTAAATGCTCTGTTTATAACAAACAGTATTAGATAACATTTACCCTCCTGAATGTCCGAGAAATTTTCATAGAAAATATTCGTCCTTCCACAAGATTCGAACCTCTATCATATACGGAACCGTCATATAGCCTGACGTGCCATACCGTATACTTCTATCTATAAAAAGAATGTTAAACATAAAAATGTCTTTAAATAATTTTCGGACTTTGTCCATTTCATAATGTGTGACGTCATTTGTTTACATTTGATACGCCATGAGCAGTTATGAATGTACGTGTGAGATTCATGGAAGATTGAAGTTTATAAGCAGTAAATTCGACCTTGCCAACCAAGCGATCCTTTGTGGCCGAATCGGTTAAGTTTATATGACGTTTCCGTATAGGATGCAGGTTCGAATCCTGTCGAAAAACGAATATTTTGTATGAAAATTTCTCGGACATTCAGGCCGGTAAATATTATTTAATATTGTTTATTATAAACAGAGCATTTACTTAAAAACTTGTATCTATAAAAATAATGTTAAACCTAAAAATGTATTTAAATAATTGTTGGTTTTTGTCTATTTCATAATGTGTGAATGTGTATGTGTGTGTGTGTATATATATATATAATAAGACATGTCTCATTGAATAAATTGGATAACTTTTGACTGCTTATTTTCAACAGGATCCTCTCATATTCATGGAATAAGCTTCTTGGTATCCTTATTAAAGGAAGAGAGAAAATTACCATGTTGATACATATTCTTTTATTCCGAGTACTTTCGACATTAGCACAATTTTCGAAAAAAACAACACCCCGATGATCACATTGGGCTGTTGCAGAAACGTATAAATTTGTGTAAATAATTTTCATGGTAATTGTTCTGATGAGCTTTCCGTTTTTGGCAGACATTAATGTTAGTCGTTATCATTTGTCTTCTTAATTGCTGTTTTTTATTGTTCTCTGTTCGTAATTATGTTTTTCTCTTATTCTCTAACACTCAGTAACCCCTTGCGTCCTAGTGACTTTATTGCCTTTGATCTTCAAAGATTTAAATGCAATGTCGATCGTTATCTTCTGTCGTCTTAATTCTTGTTCTTTTATTGTCCTCTCTCCTTAATAGTAGATTTTTTTCATATTCTCTAACACTCAGTAACCCCTTGCGTTCTAGTGGCTTTATTGCCATTGGTCTTCAAAAATTTAAATGCAATATCAATCGTTATCTTCTGTCTTCTTAATTCCTGTTCTTTTATTGTTATCAGTTCTTAATTACAATTTTTTCTCATTTTCTATTACACCCAATAACCCCTTGCGCCTTAGTGGATTTATTGCCTTGCTTAGAGTGAGA
This sequence comes from Acanthosepion esculentum, assembly GCA_964036315.1. Classification (NCBI taxonomy): domain Eukaryota; kingdom Metazoa; phylum Mollusca; class Cephalopoda; order Sepiida; family Sepiidae; genus Acanthosepion; species Acanthosepion esculentum. Next base: position 4,304,916 of record OZ038512.1, on the reverse strand, counting down.
TGATTTAAAAAAGAATGAATATTTCTGATCGCAGTTCCTATTGTATAGTTCTACCCTGGTTTGTATTCAATTTTTTCTTTCTCCTAGATTGGTTTCCAGCTTGAGACCCCAGTCGGCAGAAGGGAAGAAGAGATGGTTTCACGTCTTTCTCAAGAGCACTGGCACAAGTGATCACAAACTGTTAGATCCTGAAGATAAACTCCCGACGTCTATTCCATTTATGGAACTGTTAACCGTTTTAGTTCATTCACCGTTCTTATTTCTCAAAGAGCAATGGAAAAAAGAAGAAAAACGAATCAATACTGCAGACAGGAAATCAAGGGTTAGATTTACTCATAGCCTTATAAGCTGGTGATAGTGTACAGCTCGGATCCCGGATAGCAACCGCTGTTAACGTGCTTTCTTCAGGGATTAATCGATCCGCTTTCAACAATTGCTTCCCAAAGCTGCGTCCAGTGGTCATGCGGTGAGAAATGTCCGATTTCCGCTGACTGCATTTTGTTTCCCGCCTTGTCAATCATCAGGCTCTTTTATTCACCAATGATAGAGGACGCGTGGCGAATACGCGGCCGGCCTTTGGCCAAAAAGAAATGAGGAAAGGCTCTTTGCCGAAATTTAAAATGAACAGAAAGAAAGAAGCGTTCTCTAGCTCGTTCCTTTTTTTCTTTTTTTCTTTTTTTTTCATTTCATTCTGTGATTCGTTCTTTCTTTCTTTCTTTCTTTCACGTTAACAACTTTCGATTGTCTTACTTTCTTTGGTATTCATTCATTAATTCTTTCTTTTGCTTTTTCTTTTTTCTCTGTGTTTTTCTTTTCTTTCTTTCTTCCTATGCTTTTTGCACTTTCTTCCTTTTATTTCTTTCGTTAGCATTCATTCATTCTTTCTTTGGATTTCATTCTTTTTCCGTTTTCTTTCTTTCTATATTTTTTGGCATTTTTTCCTTTTCTTTCTTCGGCATATTTTCATTCATTCTTTCTCTCTTTCTCTCTTATCTGTTTTTTTTTCTTTCTTTGAATTTCATTCTTTCGTTTTCTTCTCTATGTTATTCATTTTTTTCTTTCATTCTTTCTTTGGTTTCTGTTTTTCGTTCTTTCTTTTTTCCTTTCTTTCTAAGTCTTTCATTCTTTCTTTGGCTTTCTTTCTTTCCTCTCTTTCTATGTTTTTTCTGTTTTTTCTTTCTTTCTTTCAATTTTTTGTTTCTTTATGTTTTCTTTCTTTCTTTGTCTTTATTTCATTCCATTTTTCATTCATTTTATGTTTCATTCCTTTATCGACATTCATTTCTGTCATATTTTTTCATTCTTTTTCTTACATTCTGTCATTCTTTGACTTTCTTTTTTCCTATATTTGTCTTTCTTTCGCATTTATTCTTCCTTTCTTTATTCGTCATTTTTTCTTTCTTGTCTTTTTATGTTTTTCTTTCTATCCTTTTTCTTTCTCTCTTTGGTATCCTTCCTTTCTTCTCTACGGTTTTCGTCCTGGGTAAGACGTTAAACTGTGTCCAGCAGCAGGGCCTCTGATCAGTTGGTTTTGAGGAACGTGGAAACACCTCTTAATTGCTGGTGTTACCAGTTCCATCCTAGCCCGGAGTGGTAGCACCTGTCAGGGTCCCAGTTATGGGAAAATAGTTAACTATTACCAGCAATACTTTTTTGAAACAAATTATTACCAGCAATACAATTTTGAAGGCAAGATATTAACAGAAAAAGTTTTTTGACAAAACAAAATATTACCAGCAATAAAAAAAATTTTGTCGGCATTAAATAACGCATTGAGGTTGATATACCGTAAAACAAAATTAACCAAACCAATCTAAACCAAAGAATACATATTCTATTCATACGAATCTATCCTAAAGATGTTGTCGGCATTAAATAACCCATTGAGGTTGATATACCGTAAAACAAAATTAACCAAACCAATCTAAACCAAAGAATACATATTCTATTCATACGAATCTATCCTAAAGATGTTGTCGGCATTAAATAACCCATTGAGGTTGATATGCCGTAAAACAAAATAAACCAAACCAATCTAAACCAAAGAATACATATTCTATTCATACGAATCTATCCTAAAAATGTTGGCGGCATTAAATAACCCATTGAGGTTGATATGCCGTAAAACAAAATAAACCAAAGTAATCTAAACCAAAGAATACATATTCTATGCATACGAATCTATCCTAAAAATGTTGTCGGCATTAAATAACCCATTGAGGTTGACATGCCGTAAAACAAAATTAACCAAACCAATCTAAACCAAAGAATACATATTCTATTCATACGAATCTATCCTAAAAATGTTGGCGGCATTAAATAACCCATTGAGGTTGATATGCCGTAAAACAAAATAAACCAAAGTAATCTAAACCAAAGAATACATATTCTATTCATACGAATCTATCCTAAAAATGTTGGCGGCATTAAATAACCCATTGAGGTTGATATGCCGTAAATCAAAATAAACCCAAACTCTACGGTTTTCTTTCTTTCTATTTTCGTCTTTCACTCTGTGTTTCTTTCTTTCTTTCACTCTTTCTTTTGTTTTCTATCTTTTTCATTCTTTGGCATTCTTTTTATATTTTCTTTCGCATTCATTCATTCAAAGGTTATGTTCTTTTTTTTCTGAGGAGAAAATATTTTGAAAATATATTCATAGCATTGTTATCCACTATAAAAACTAGTTTAAACCATTACATCACGTCAACATTTCTCAACAGATCCATTATTCATGAATCAAACTTAAAGTCTAAAATAATGAGGACTTTACAAATTTCCCTTTTTCAAAAATACGCGTGATAGATCTAGCCAAACCTAGATTATTACAATATCTTACTTCGTTTCACCGACCCACACAGTGTTGATGACCACAGACCTCCGTCCTGGGTATGACGATAAACTACTCCGCGTCCTGGGTAAGACGATAAACTACCTCTGATCAGGAGGTTTTGAGGAGCGTGGAACCACCTCTTAATTGCTGGTGCTCCCAGGACCACTCTGACCCGGGGTGGTAGCACCTGTTAGTGTCCCAGCTATGGGCAAATAGTTAAGTCCGGAACTGGAGTCAAAGCGCTATGAAAGTATAAAAATAGGTTTTAATACCAGAAATACTTTGTAAAAAAAATTCAAGCAATACATTTTTGAGGAAAAAATATTACCAGAAATAGATTTTTGACAAAACATTACCGGCAATAAAAATGTTGTCGGTATTAAATAACCCATTGCGATAAAACAAACCAAAACCAAACCACAGACCTCCGCACACACATACACATACAGGAGAATATAAATGTCCAACCAAATACAAAATTATTTTGCATCATATCGCTACATTTCACCGACAAAATACGTGGGTGACATCTGTAGACTTCACTCACATACACACTCATACACATACATGAATTAACGTTACCGTCCTTCATACATCTAGACACACAAGCGTTTCTTTACCTACACACTCTTATACTATCACATACATTAACATCCTGAATGTTCATCATACACACATTTATATATTATTTATTGCATTTATACACGTGACGCGTGTCTGACCAATGAGAAAAATACCAAAAATCATAACATTCCAGTATTGTGTCTTTTTGCTTTTTCCATTTCTATTCTCGATCTATGACGAAGCATTAACAAATTTGAAACGTTAGCTTTCCCTGGCGATCCGCTCAGGTGAAACCTTGTTTGTCTGGCTCTCGAGATTTGACTATATATATATTTCGGCAGAATTTAGTCACTGTCAGTCACTGTGTGTTTATCTAAATCTAAAAATAAACACGCTAAAATTCACCTTCATCCCAGCCGTGCGCCAACGGCTTAGTGGTAGAAGTTCTGACTGACGCAAATTCAGTCGGGTTTCGATCCTAGCTAGAGGCAACCGGACGTCTAGCCACACTGATGAGCTGTGAAACAGCGAAACAGTCTGTGAATGACAAAAATATTGGCTCCTGAAAAATTAATTTCGGTTGAGCTCTTTGGTTTGAGGTGTGGGTTTGTAAACAGTGACTATTTAAGCTAATATTGCACGAAACTGATCGCTGTCTGTGGATGACATATATATATATATATACAGAAATATAGTCTTAAAGTGTGCTATATTTATGGGGTAAAGTGCTCAATATCAGAGATAGAGCGTGTGTAAATATAAAAGTGGACATGGAAGTCAGCACTTAGAGGCGACAGTCTGTTTCATGCTAGTGCAATCGTCAGGCGACTGCACTAGCATGAAACAGACTGTCGCCTCTAAGTGCTGACTTCCATGTCCACTTTTATATTTATATATATATATATATATATATATATATATATATATATATATATATATATATATATATATATATATATATATATATATATATATATATATATCCATGTAAAATGAGAATTAATAGGATCTAATTGTGACGTTATGAGTAATGGATAACGGCTTGGATTGAGGAATCGGTGAGCCGAGATCGAATTCCAGTCGAATCCATTACATTCACTTACGTGCTAATACCCTTGGGAAAGGTGTGAATCATCTTCTTCTCTCTCCAACTATGGATAAATAGCAGGACAGACTGGGTTCTATAACCTTGGATGGCAACTGGTCTAGGAGAAAGACAACTCTGAATTCAAAATCTGAGGAGGATCGTTTGGGGACCTTGTGACTTTCGTCCCTGTATTCGTCCCTCCAAAAAGTGTGGATGGCCCTGCACAAGGCCTTCACCACTATAATCAAATCCTGTGTGAGTGTTGGGCTTTCAGTTTCTGGGAACTGATCTGTCTGACCCTCATACGTCGAGTTCGACGGGAGAGTCCATCATCATATATATATATTCATACATGTTTCATTAAATAATATAGACAAGTGTTGTCTATTTATTTTATGTAAATTCTTTTCATATCGTCTGATAAGCTTAATAACATTATCATTAAACGAAGAAAGAAAATCACAATATTGATACAGATTTTTTAATCCAATCTAAGCTTTCGGCTTACATAAGCCATTATCAAAGATGACAATTACACAATATATTAAACAATACACGAACAAGAAATTGATGATAGTCTGTTTTTGTTTACATGGATGATTTCCAAGCCTTCTCAGTGGTCATATATATATATATATATATATATATATATATATATATATATATATATATATATATATATATAGTTGTATATTTAGGCAGCAATCCTTCTTTTATGCAAGTTTTATTAAAAACGACAGACAAGGTAATACGGTTAAGTTTTTTATTTAATTTTTCTTGTGTACAAACAAGAGCTTTCTTTGCTGGACAAAGGGTGTGTAAGAACTGTCCAAATGTTTTATTTTTCCGAGAGCTTTCGGCTATACCTTTAGCCATTATCAAGGATGATTTGATTTTTCAGCTTAATTGAGTGTGTGCATTATGTATATGTCTTAGTGTGTAGTAGTGGTGTTTTAATTTCCAAATACGTTTAGCACGTTGTGGCTTTGTTCATAGTTAATATTGTTAAGGGTAGGCTTTAATGAAACTTGCATATATATATATATATATATATATATATATATATATGACCATTGAGAAGAACCAAAAATCATAACATTCCAATAGTCCGTTTCTTTCTTTGTTTGTTTTTTATTTCATTTCAATTCTCGATCTCTGACGAAGCCGCAATAAAGTTGAAACATCTTAGATTGAGATTCGTTTCCTACTTTGTTCTTTATTTCCTTTTATCATCTTGTTGGATTCTTACCTATATCTGATCCCCATTTGATCATTATTTAAACATATATATATATATATATATATATATATATATATATATATATATATATATATCAAACATATATTGTTAAATATAACAGACAATGAATGTCTATTACATTTGATCATGAGCCGTTCTAAACTCCCGATATGTGATTTAATTTCGAGCGAAAATAAAGAAAAACAACTGCCCAACATTTGGATATTTTTATTAAGCTGGTCCTTGATCTCAGCTTTCAGCTGACATGAGACAGCTTCAGAGTGGTTATGCGGACATTTTAACAAAGACATTCACCATCGGAGCTAATACTTTGTTATGTTGACATAGAAGATTGCTATGCGACGATAACGGTCGCGGAATAGCAGACGCAGGTCGCAAGTTCAAGATGCGGTTCTATGACGTCATACCACGCGAGAGGCCGAAATATTAACAACAGAACCATATGTCAAAATGTGAGCCAAAAGCTGAGATGAAGGACCAACTTCATAAAAATATACAAATGTTGGACATTTTTTGCCTTTATTTTCCCCTGAAATAAAAGCTGACATACGAAGTTTAGAACGGCTCATGATCACACATAACAGACATCCATTGTTATATCTAACAATATATATATATATATATATATATATATATATATATATATATATAAAGAAATATAGTCTGAAAGTGTGCTATATTTATGGAATAAAGTGCTCAATATCAGAGATAGAGCGTGTGTAAATATAAAAGTGGACATGGAAATCAGCACTTAGAGGTGACAGTCTGTTTCATGCTAGTCGCCTGACGATTGCACTAGCATGAAACAGACTGTCGCCTCTAAGTGCTGACTTCTATGTCCACTTTTATATTTATATATATATATATATATATATATATATATATATATATATATATATATATATATATATATATAATATGGAGAAAACAACTGAAAAGTTGAAAATTAAAACAAATTGAATGTTTTTTCTGTGAAAGTATTTATTTATATTTATATATATATATATATATATTTGATAATTCAGATCTGCCCCGATCTTTCGTCAGAAATAAATTAAATAACTGTATTCAGAAGTTTGTTTTCAAGTAGCGCCCGTCGCGAGACGCGGACGTCACGTGATGTGGAATGCAACTGTGTTTGAATATTTCTAACGTAAATCTAACGATAATATTTTAGATGTTATTTAAAAAGTTTTGTTTTTTTTAACTATATCTAAAAAAAATTTTTTTAACTATTGAAATATTTATTTAAAATTCCCAAGTCTTTGTTTAACCCTAGTTTATATGTGTCTAATTTTAAAATCCAGTATTTTTCTTTTTTTTCTGCGTGTTTATATGGAACTAAAATCGAAATCTATCAATAAACATTTACAGTTGTCTAATGAGTGTCTTGATTGATTAAAGTGTTCAGCTATGGGGGAATAAGGAATAACACACACACACACACACACACACACACACACACACACACACACACACATACATATATATATATATATATATATATATATATATATATATATATATATATATATATATAAATGAACATTGAAGTCAAAACTCAGAGGCGATAGGCTGCTTCGTGCTATTCGGCCTGACGATTACGTCTAGCATAAAACAGCCTGTCA
>OZ038512.1:4262543-4292543 GCA_964036315.1 Acanthosepion esculentum | reverse complement strand
TCAATAGTAAATGTTCACATATCAGAGTAAATTCTGCCACAAGCCATAAAAAATGTATTAGCCAATATTAAAGAATCTATACATCCTGGTGGTTTGGTGTTGATTTTTTTTTAATTACCTTAGAACACTATTTACATTATTCGGACTATTGTCTTCATCTTTGTCGCCATATTTATTACGCTCCGACCTTCTTCAGGTAGTTGGAATGTCGAACTGAACCCTTTATTTCACTCAATGGGGTAGACTGTTCTAGTTCCACGTGCCATGTTTAATGGATGTCAGTTATCAATTATCTCCTGTCAATTACCCCTCTCCAAGTTCTCCACTGCCTTGAACTCACACTCTTTGGGTCCTGTCATTGGATTTAACTAATGCCTTTATCCACTGTGCCATGTGTCCTTGAGGACATCTGTGTATGAATTTCTGGTTATTATAAACCTAATGTCTTCAGCAATCATTTTTTTAACAGTGCTCATATTGCAATTTTTGTTATGGATTTTCTCTGGCACTACTTATTACTGGTTCCCATATTGTATTCATTTCTATGCTTGGTCTTCTCAGGAAATTTTTGTGGCTTAGCCTATGTTCTGATTCCTTAAGTTTACGAATTTTCCAGTGGTGTTCTTTGTCTATGATCTTAACCTGATCCCACAGAGGGCGGTGATCTCCCTTCTCTCTCCATATGTGGTCAGCCACGCCTGATTTTTCCACTTAGCCTTGTGTTACAGCTTTTTGGAATACCTAATCTTGAAATTTACGGAGCTTTAAATAAATTTTAAGATTTGTTATTCCAAAATTTGCTTGAGGATGAAACAGAGCTGGTTTTTTAGCTTTTGTTTTTGAAATATGATTCCATCGCGACATAAGAGTTCTCACGTTTCAAAAACGAGAGCCGAAACCCTCATTATAATTATAAAAATTAAATTGAATTAAGTTCTGTTTCATCCTCAAGCGAAAATTTAGGAATAACCAAACTTGGAAGTTTACGCATCTTTATAAGCGTGTTGGTTCGCAAAATTAATTACTATGGAAACGGCTGGGTCGGCCATTTTGGTTAGGTGGTCTAACAGTTAATTCTTATCCACATATCAGTCACCTTTTGAAAAGGTGTCGATCCGAGGTAGGGTGGGGTATCTATTTCAAAGCGGATAATGGCATTCGTGTACGCACGTCGTCTGGTCAGTTCCGGCGAAAGATAACTTTTTGGCTCCATGATATGACTTGAAGTGTCTAGGGAATTTTTGTTTTATTTTATTTTATCTATTAATTTTTTTTTCCCCAAATGGCTGTTTCATATATAAACGCGGCGCACGGAACTACAATTTGTTTATTTGACGACTTCATAAAGGGTTTTTCTATTTAATGATTGGGTTAAGTTTTTAAGCCTTTTATTAAAGTATGAAATTTAATTAATTTTTTTTTAGCTAATTATTTAATGCGAAAATTTGTTGATGTCGGCAAAAGACCGTTAACTCATGTCTATGGTTTAATAAATTTTCATTATTTAGAAACTTAATAATGTGTAGTTTTTCATGTAGGCATAAAGGGCATGGGTCATCCCAGGTTCTATACGTTCGATGTATGATGGTCAAGCAGCTCAGTTCATAGGAACGGACAGCCCAGACTCCAGCACATATGATTTGGTTATGTTGATGAAGGCTTTGTTCAGAACCAACCATACTTTTTGAAGGGCCGAATACAGAGACCTTGTGTACTACGTACCACAAGGTCCCCAAACGACACTCCGCAAGTTTTGAATTCAGACTTTGTCTTTCTCCGAAATAGTTTCCATCCAAGGCTATAGAACCCAGTCTGTCCTGCTATTTACTCATAGCTGGAGGGAGAAGAAGAGGATTAATACTTTTCCCAAAGGTATTAGCGCGTAAGTGAATGTAATGGATTCCACTGTAATTCGAACTCGGCTCTCCGATTCCTCAATCCGAGCCACTATCCCATATATACATATATATACATATATATATATATGTATATATATATATATATATATGTATATGTATATATATATGAAGTAATATAGTCTTAAGATGTGCTATATTTATGGGATAAAGTGCTCAATATCAGAGACAGAGCGTGTGCAAATATAAAAGTGAACATAGAAGTCAACACTTAGAGGCAACAGTCTGTTTCATGCTAGATGCAATCATCAGGCCACCTGAAATATATATATATATATGTGTGTGCGTGTGTGTGTGTGTGTGTGTGTATCTGTCTATCTTTCCGTCACTCTGTCTGTTCGTCTCTCTCTCTTTCTCTCTCTCTCTCTTTGCGTGTGTGTGTGTGTGTGTGTGTGTGTGTGTGTGTGTGTGTGTGTGTGTGTGTTCAACAGACGCACAGCTGGTAGGGCTTAGTTATAGCGGCTTGTTGGGAGTGGTGTGTCGCTTCACATGTCCGCTGTTCATTGACCTATATGTCCACTGTCCTGGACAAAGAAGTTGGGGATGGGGAATTGAATGCAATAGAGTACACAGTGTTGGGTGTCTTATGTGTGACTCGGGGGGACGGGGAGAAGCACAGAAACGACAACAAACAAACCAAATCGGCTTCTTGTGTGTAGCACATAACAACCTGTTGAGTCAACAGTGCTGGAGGGAAAAAAGAAAAAAGAAAAAAAACGAAGGAAGTCAGTCATCCGTTATGAATGTCACTTTTACGACCCATTATTATTGTTATTGTTATTATTATTATCATTAGTAGTAGTAGTAGTAGTAGTAGTAGTGGCAGTAGTAGTAGTAGTAATTTGAGCGAGAGAGCATCATAGAGGCAAAGAGACGTAAAATATACGAATCCTAGTATATCAGGTACATTCACCCCAGCCAACTATGTGCGAGAGGGCGAAAGCATTTGATAACCGTGCGGGTGGGGACCGGTTAGAAATAATTCCAAATTGGGTAATCCAATCAAATAACTAATCCATCTCGAACAATATATATATATATATATATATATATATATATATATATATATAAACATTATGAAATGGACAAAGTCCGACAATTATTTAAAGACATTTTTATGTTTAACATTCTTTTTATAGATACAAGTATTTAAGTAAATGCTCTGTTTATAATAAACAGTATTAAACAACATTTACCGGCCTGAATGTCCGAGGAATTTTCATACAAAATATTCGTCCTTCCACAAGATTCGAACCTGTATCCTATACGGAACCGTCATATAGCCTGACGTGCCTTAACCGATTCGGCCACTAAGGATCGTTCGGTTGGCAAGGTCGAATTTACTGCTTATAAACTTCAATCTTCCATGAATCTATCACGTATCTTCATAACTGTTCATGGCGTATCAAATGTAAATAAATGACGACACATTATGAAATGGACAAAGTCCGACAATTATTTAAAGACATTTTTATGGAAGATTGAAGTTTATAAGCAGTAAATAATCAATTTCTACATAATTTACGTCCAGAAAAGAAGGAAATTCTCAAAGCACAAGCAAAAATTACTTAAAAAAAAAATTAATTGCATATGAGGAGTACGAATATGAATAGTGTAAATAATTCACTTCAGAATTCCCTGTATGTTACCCAGTTCGATATACACCTGATGATGTCCGGATGGACCACGGTCGAAACGTTGTGATAGCATAAATAAAGATGAGGACAATAGTCCGAATAAAAATAGTTTTAAATAATTCAGTTCAGAATTCCCTGTAGATTACCCAGATCGATATACACCTGATTAAGCCCGGAGGGCACAACGGCCGAAACGTTGTGATAGATACAACAAGCATGAGGACAATAGTGAGAATATAAATTGTGTAAATAATGAGGTTATTTATTAAACTTAGCTTAGTTAGGCTTAAGGCCACAATTATTGAGTTCGCAGTGGGAATCGAACTCACAAAGGCTGTATTAATAGACAATAATACAATGTCGCTAACCATTACCCAACTCTTAAGCGTCCTTAAAGGATGATTTGCTTACTGAAAGATATTCAACTCTTTGTCCGTAATACACCTCCTGCGGATTTGCGACAAGCCTAAACTTGACGTGGGAAACTTGAAACCTCTTGTCTGGTTCCAAAGATAGATTTCTTATCTCTTGCACTATTGTGTAATTTTTAAAAAGAAAGCCATGTTCGTTATTATCGTTTTTAATTCGGAGAAGAGCCCACCATACAAATTAAAAATTGAAGATTACAATATCAAGCAAGTGCAAATATTTAAATAGCTAGGAGGTGTTTTAACAGAGGATGGAAAAGGCGACACAGGTTAACGAAAGATGCTTTCCAAAAGCTAAGCAAAGAAAGAAGAAAATTTTGTTAGAGAATAAGAAGAGTACTCAACTGTTATGTAGTATCGGTACTTTTATATAGCAGTGAAGGTTAGATAATCTCCTCACAAATGAAAAAGAGACTTGAGGTAACAGAAATCTGGTTCTACAGAAGGATGCTGAGACAACCATGGAAGTGAGCAATGACGAATTTTTAGAGAAAATGGAAGGATAAAGGACACTTATACTTAACACCAGGAAGAGACTGCTGTAATTTCCAAGGATACATAATGAGGGAAGAGGGCTTAGGAAATTTGACACACACTGGATATACTGAAGGCAAGAGGGACTGGGGAAAACAAAGTATAAGCCCTCTAACAAAACTGAGTAAATGGTTGGTAGAACAGGAAATAGCTAAAAGACAAAGTTTACTAAGAGCTGCAAATGACAGGAAATTGTGGAGATTTGACATTTGATACGCCATGAGCAGATATGAATGTGCGTGAAAGATTCATGGAAGATTAAAGTTTAAAGACAGTAAAATCGACCTTGCCAACAGAACGATCCTTAGTGGCCGAATCGGTTAAGGCACGTCAGGCTATATGACAGTTCCGTATAGGATACAGGTTCGAATTCTGTCGGAGGACGAATATTTTCTATGAAAATTTCTCGGGCATTCAGGCCGGTAAATGTTATTTAATACTGTTTATTATAAACAGAGCATTTACTTAAATACTTGTATCTATAAAAAGAATGTTAAACATAAAAATGTCTTTAAATATATATATATATATATATATATATATATATATATATATATATATATATATATATATATGAAGAAATGTAGTCTTAAAATGTACTATATTTATGGGGTAAAGTGCTCAATATCAGAGATAGAGCGTGTGTAAATATAAAAGTGAACATAGAAGTCAACACTTAGAGGCGACAGTCTATTTCATGCTAGATGCAATCGTCAGGCAACTAGTGCTGTTATTTTTCTCGGCTATTTATATATAAGGGTCAGTGATGCATTGTGGGCAATCTATTTTGGCGGTTACTTTTACCGGAAGTCGTTTATTTGTTTATATGTGTCAAATTATTTTGCTTGTTTTTATTTAATTTTAGTTTTATTTTTTATCTTATTTATTTATTTTATTTTATTTTATTTTTTTTTGATCGGTGTTTTTATTAACGTAGTAAAAATTTGTTTATATAGCTTATTGTTGGTAGTCTATTATGGCGGTTATATTACCGGACGTCGTTTATTTGCTTATTTATTTGGGTCAAATTGGTTTTTATTTATTTTTATTTTTTATCTTATATATATATATATATATATATATATATATATATATATATATATATATATATATATATAACAGTATGAGATAATTGTCCATCCCACGAAATGTTTACTATCTAAAAAAACAACTAAGCTAAATGAGTTTTTTCCAGGCTTTCAGATAAGACGTTTAGCCATCTTGACACCATATGTCGTAAGAATCACTGGAAAACGCTATGAATTATCCAGCTCCAATGAGAACAGGTTAAAATAATTTTGTGTCAGCTACACTGTCTTCTCAACTGAGCAATGGTGAGGCAAAAAAGATCATTCAGGCCTTCAGTAATGATACGGACATTCATACTCTGGCTTCCATCTTCAAAGACAAATTAAAGAACCATCAGAAAACAGTGAATAATATGAAAAAAGAGGAAACAGTTTGAGACGAAAACTGAATGAGGAGGTCACAATAGCAAGGACGGATCATCATTTCAACTTAGAGCTAAAAACATTCTTATGGTTCAAAGCAAAGTCCAATAGTGTTATAAAATCCTCGGAGTATTCCAGAAAGATATCTTTAATCATTTCTAAGATACAACAGTTCAAAGCTTAATCTTAATAAGTATATGGCTATATTTCTGAGATGAGGTATTATGTACGCGATTTACATTGTTCGGACTATCATCCTCATCTTTGTCACCATATTTATCACAACGTTTCGGCCGTTGTACCCTCCGGCCTTCTCCAAGCATAGAAATGAATACAATATGAGAACCAGTAATAAGGAGTGCCAGAGCAAAAGCAACAATAACAACGAAAGTTACAATATGAGCTCTGGTAAAAAAATGCAATGATAACAGCAAAAAAAAATGCAATATGAGAACTGGTAAAAATAGTTAGTGAAGAATTTAGGTTTATAATACCCAGAAATTCATTTTCAGTTTTCCTCAAGGACACATGGCACAGTGGATAAAGGCGTTGGTTAGATCCAGTGTCAGGACCCAAAGAGTGTGAGTTCAATACATGGTTAAGGCGGTGGAGAACTTGGAAAGGGGAATTAACAGGAGATAACTAACATCCATTAGACATGGCAAGTGGAACTAGAACAGTCTACCCCAGCGAGCGAAAAAAAGGGGCCAGTTCGACATTCCAACCACCTGAAGAAGGCCGGAGCGTGCAACGGTCGAAACTTTGTGATAAATATGGCAACGAAGATGAGGATGTTAATCTGAATAATATTGAAATTTTTGTACCATTCTGGTCAGTTGCGTATGTAACGTATATAATGCGTATATTATTGAAAATCTTCATTCTTTTCTATATTAGTACATATACATTTTAGTCCTTGGTATGACGAGAAACTAATATTTAGTCACCCCCCCCCCACGAGGGTATCATGTGGCACAAGGCCGGTTTAACGTGGGATCCCCGAGCCCGTGGGCCAGAAATATATAACCTTTGAACCCGTATAAACAGAATCAGGGCCGGTTTACCTCCCCGAACCAGACTCCGCCCTTCGGCGTAGCCTCGTTCGGGTTCCTCCCCGCCCGTAGGCAGAGAGTTCAACCGTTCAGGCTGTCGACTGACATCGACTGACGAGAAACTACATCCGGCAGCAAGGACCCTGATCGGGAGAGTGGAGGTTTTGAGGAGCGTGGAGCCACCTCTTAATTGCTGGTGTTCCCAGATCCATCCTCATCGGGGGTAGTGGCTCCTGTTAGGGTACCAGCTATTGGAAAATAGTGACCCCCCCCCCACAAAAAAAAACGAAACATTATGAAAGTATTAAAATACAGTTTTATAGTAAAATTACCAGCAAAACATTATATGAAAAAAAAAATTATCAGCAATACATATTTATAGGAAAATGACCAAGAATACATTTTATCTGTAGTTGAAGGCATAGAATTGCTCAAAATATTTAGTTTTCAGTATTAAATAACCCATAGAGGTTGATTTCCCACTAGAGAAAACCAACAATACATATTCATTGTGACGTTACCAACAATATATATTTAAAGCAAAATGATCAGCAAAACATTTTACAGTAGATCTGCCAACACATTTTATAGGAAAATTACCAATATTACATTTTATCTGTAGTTGAAGGCATACATTTGCGTTCAAAATATATTTAGTTGAAGCCGTAAAATTGTGTTCAAAATATTTAAATTTCGTCATTAAATAACCTATAGAGGTCTTGATATGCCACTAAACAAAATCAACCAAAATGAATGCTGGACATTTTCACCGATTAAGATACTTGCAGTGATAGAGATTTCGTTCTACAGATTGATTGCTGAACTTTTGTTTTCGGCTTATCAACCCTGTGAGTTGTCGGAAGCCGAAAATATTTTGGATGTAAGCATAATTTCTTTGTGAGTGAATATTTTACAAAGAATTTTTATAGAAAACAATGATTTTTCCAGATGTAACCCCCTACTATTTAAACCGAGGCTGGTGGGGGTAGAGGCAGATTCGTACCTTTCCAAATGGCATTTTTGCATGTCTCTACAGACGGATTATGATAATACCATAGACGGAGGATTCGAACAGCTAGGAAGTTTCAAAGAAAATGGTAACAAAAAGACACTTTCTCTTAGAGTCAGAAAGAGACGGCTGAAACGTCTAGAGCTCTCACGGAATATATTGATGGCAAGAGAGCCAGAAAAAAATCCCTCGAGTAAGATAGCTAACTTGTGTAAATAGAGTGGGCGATATAGTAAACAGAGAAATATTGGTGAGAGTTACACAGGATAGGAAGTTGTGGAGAATCATGATCGCCCACGTCCTGAAGGGACACTGCAAGCAGACAGTAACAATAATTTTAGGGTTTGGGGATTTGAATGAGAGTAGGAAGGAAGAGGTGGAAGTTATTGGCACATTTAATGCAGGCATTCACTTAAATAGACGCCATTGAATTAAGGATGACGAAGCGTTTTGTCTGCTCTAAATAGCAGGCCATTTAGCCATTGTTTGTCAGGAGAGTTATTCATTGAGATACTTAAATGTAAAGGAGTATAGTTTCTTTTTTCAAAATTGGATCATTTTAGCCAACTACATGCTACTTGCTTTTAGAGACTTGAGTGGGGTCTGTAATTGGTGTCATGTAGAATATAAAACAGACATTAAGTAATTTAACTCTAGTCCGAACAAAACATCCCTCTTTTTGTATGGGATGAATTTTTTTAGAAAAAAAATGGTAACGCAGTCACAGAGCAAATCACTTCCCCCCCCCTCTCTCTCTCTCTCTCTCTCTCTCTCTCTCTCTCTCTCTCTCTACATACAGACACAGACACACACACACACACATTCGGTTTACTTATTTTGTTAGGATATTTCACAATTTAGTCGGATAGCGGATTAATTAGCATTACTTTTTCATTATCTTTCCAATTCCGCAAATCGAAAATCCTGCAGCCGTAGTAAAAATGGTATTTCTTGGGCAAAATATCCTGACGGAGCCCAACCCTCTCACAGGCTGGTTTTGAATTCAGAGTGTTTCCTTCTCCTAGACCGGTTGCTACCCAAGGTGTACCGCGAATTACCCAAAGAATAAGAGGATACATATATATATATATATATATATATATATATATATATATATATATATATATATATATATATATATATATATATGCAGTACATATATATATATATATATAAATATGTATATATATAAATATATATATATATAAATATATATATATATATATATATATATATATATATATATATATATATATATATCCCGTGACACGTACCGTCATGGGGCACCATGTGTACTGCAGCTGCAGTGGTGTTTAGAATTCAGAGTGTTTCCTTCTCCTAGACCGGTTGCTACACAAGGTGTACCGCTAATTACCCAAAGAAGAAGAGGATCCATATATATATATGTATATACATATATATATATATAAATATATATATATATATATATGCAGTACACATATATATATATATAAATATGTATATATATATAAATATATATATATATATATATGCAGTACACATATATATATATATATATATAAATATGTATATATATAAATATATATACATATATATATATATATATGCAGTACACATATATATATATATATATATAAATATGTATATATATATATATATATATATATATATATATAATTATATATCCCGTGCCCCGTACCGTCATGGGGCACCATGTGTACTACAGCTGCATTGGTTTTAGAATTCAGAGTTTTTCTTTCTCCTAGACCGTTTCCCACTCAAGGCTATGGAACCAAATCTGTCGTGCTATTTACGCATAGCTGGTGGGAGAAGAAGAGGATTCATAGTGAATGTAATGGATCCAAATGGAATTCGAATTTGGCTCTGCGATTCCTCAAACCTCAATCCGAATTCTCTCTCTCTCTCTCTCTCCCTCTCTCTCTCTCTCTCTCTCTCTCTCTCTCTCTCTCTATATATATATATATATATATATATATATATATATATATACACAAACCTCAATCCGAATCGTTGTCCATTACTCCGCCATGATTCCCCTCAATATATCAATGTATAAGATCGATTCTGGTGAGAAAGATAATGTATAGAACAAACCTCCCTTGGACTAGCATTTAATATCATATATATATATATATATATATATATATATATATATATATATATGTATATTACAATTATTTTTTTTAAATATGATGTATATATATATATATATATATTATAATTACTTTTTTTTCCATCGCGACATAGGAATTCTCATGTTTGAAAAACAGAAGCTAAAAACTTCCAATTCAGTTATAGAAACTAATCATTGAAATTTATCAGCCTCCCTCTTTCTACCTAAATCTTCCCTGATTATCTATGACTTCCTTCCATCTATTAACAAGCTTACTAATTCCATTACTGTAAAATTTTTTTTGGCTTTGATGCGAAGAACTCACAGATGTCAGTTTTAACCTCTTCCTGTGTTACAAAAGCTGTTTCTTCCAAATGATTCTGTAAGCTACGAAAGAAATGGTAGCCTGACGGAGCCCACCCTTATTCAGTTTTGAATTCAGTTTTTACTTCTTCAAGAGAGGTTACTACCCAAGTCTTTTTACCCCTAGCTCGGGAGGGGAGAAGAAGAGGATTCATAGTTTTTTTACAATGCCACCAAATGAATATATACTTTTCTTAATTCTTTCATTAACTCCCTAAGTTTCAACTAATTATACGTGTTCTTTACATTTATTCTTTTCCTTAAAACCTCCTCGTTGTTCACATGCTCTCTCTGTGGCATTCTCAGCATCCTTCTGTAGAACCACATCTCTGTTGCGTCAACTATCCTCTTTAGTTGTGAGGAAATTGTTTTCTATTCACAGCCATATAAGAGGATTGATATTGTATAGCAGTTCAATTTTTGTATGTACATCTGCTTCTAATGATTTCAATTTCTTTAGAATTATTCTTAGATAAATAAAATGATCACATTTCCTCCAAAAAATTATTAATGTAATGATCACGAATCCTGTGACCCATTAGGTTCGTAGGGATACCACATATACTGCAGTCGCAGTTGAAGTAGTGTTTCTTGGGCAAGATAGCCTGACCTACCCAGGCTGGTTTTGAATTCAGACCCGTTGCAACACAGATCTGTCCTGCAATTTACCCATAGATGGGGGGAAAAGAAGAGGATTCATATCTTGGCAAAAGTAGGAATCTATACCGTGGGAAAAGAATCGATTACATCCACTTACGTGCTCGGGTATTAGCACTTAATGGATCCGACTGGAATTTGAATTCGACTCTCCGATTCCTCAATCCGAACCGCTATCTATTCGTACCTCCATCGAGGAATGTAGTTAGAATTCCAGTCGAATTCATTACCTTCATTTACGTGTTATAACTTTTAGGAAATATCCATCTCTTCTCTTCTTCCTATCTATGGCTAAAATTGCAGGACAGAATGAGTCCTATAGCGTTGTGTGGCAAACAGTCTTGGAGAAGGAAACTCTGAATTCATACCACCTGCTATTGTATGCCCTACCTCTTCAAGCAAAATCGAGAATGAAGTAACTTAAAAAAAAAACAAATCCAATTTTGAGAGGAGGGACTGGGTAATCGCAACATTCCCGGCGCAAAAGGAATCGGCAAGGCATTGTACTATTCTGAACAGCTCTCCACATCCCACCAGTACCAAGCGGTCATCGACCAGTCGTAAACCTGGGCATAGAAGCTACGCCTCATAGATCAACGGCTTTACCAGTGGGCGGAGAAAATTCTGAGATGCGGGACGGGGTAACATCCCGGGTGCAAAAGGAACCGGCAAGCCATTGCACTATTCAGCACTTGACTGTCACGATGAACCACTACTGTGAGATGGAGGGGAGTGGTGACCAGAGCGGCGGTGCAAAATGCGCTAACTGATTAAAAGTATGAATCATGTACGGTGATAGCAAGTTTCTTGACAGTTCAATGAGATGATGAAATTTTCTTCAAATGTCCGACCGTTTCATGATGTCTTGGATTTTAGTTAAGAATGCAAGAGATAAAAGAGCCGCTTCCTAAAATTAAGGATGGAGAAACACTGAAAAGCCATTATCTGGGGGGAGACATTGAAATCCAGCACAACTGATCATACATGAAGGTAACATAACGGTTACCGGCGCAAAAAGTGGAAACGGAGAGCTGAGTTCGAATTCCAGTCGAGTTCGTTGCCTGCAGTTACGTGCTAAGACTCTTGGGAAAGGCATGTGTTTATCTCTTTCCCCTAGCTATGGGTAAATAGCAGGACAGGCTGGACCTTATAGGGTTGGTTGGCAACAAGTCTAAGAGAACTGTGAATGCAAACTACCTGCTGACTTTTCTGCCTCTTTAACTTATGAAATTCGGGACAGGGTAACCTGAGCATCCCCAGGACAAAAGGAACCGGCAAGCCCTTGCACTATTCGACCTTGAATGTCACCATGAACAACAATTGTGACATATATATATATATATATATATGTGTGTGTGTGTGTGTGTGTGTGTGTGTGTGTGTGTGTGTGTGTGTGTGTGTGTGTAAGAAAGAACACGTTAGGTAAATAATCCGGAGTTCTTCAGCCTTTTTGTTTTTATTTTTATTTTTAAAAAACAGTGCTCCATACAGAAGTAGAGCTTAAACCACAGACATGAGTTAACGGTCTTTTGCCGAAATCAACAAATTTATATATTTATATATTTATATATATATATATATATATATATATATGAGAAGAATATAGTTTTAAGGTATGCTAATTTGTGGGTAAAGTGCTCAATATCAGGGATATGTAAATATAAAAGTGGACACTGAGAGCAACACCCAGAGGCGATCCTTGTATATATATATATATATATATATATATATATATATATATATATATATATATATATAAATTAAATTAGTAAAGTTAATGAGATAAAATGGGAAATTCACTTCGCTAACTAAATTTTAAAGATGCATTAACCCCCTAACCACTCGATGAATATTATGATCCTTGTTTTTTAAAATTATAAACTGCATTAGGTGTTCCTTAAATATGAAAGTACTTTCGACAGGTACTCTGGTCATCATCAGACATGAAAACTGTTTTCTTTTGGTAAAATTCAGGTAGCATCCAAGACGAAAAAATATAATGCAATTCGAAATATATTCTTTGGAGTGTGTTATTGAAGCTTATTACACATACGCAAGAAAAGAGAGACGCAGGTAGTTTCAAAATTTTTTGAAAACATTTTTTTTTCAATCTAGCCAAATTCATCATTTCTGAAAATGTACCAAGTATGATGGCCTATTGTAAGAGCCTGGACGCAAATTTATCGTGGCTGAACTAGCGATCAAGGCACTTTCCAGACATTTTCGTCTCAGTGGATTATTTTCTCTTTTAATCAAAATTGCTTTCCATAGGTCAAAATTTACCGTAACAAAACGAACAAGAATTTTGACCCATGAAATAAAAATAAGTTTCATAAGGAAAATGATGACCTACGTACATGAAATTATCTTTAAATTAAGGGGTGGCAGAAGAATTATCATTGAACATACTTGGGTATATATATATATATATATATATATATATATATATATATATATTAACATACAACGTGTATTAACACTTGCGATACCCTGTCTTCATCAGCCGCCGACCAGGGGTGATGTCACGGTTTGGGTGGCTATGGCGGGACCGCCACCCCTGGCGCCACCAGCAGCGTTTGCCACCAGGCATGGTAGGAAGATAAGCTAATTGATTGTTCCTATTTGTAAATTTTATATATATATATATATATATATATATATATATATATATATATATATATATATATATATATATACATATACATATAGTTTCATAGGCTCCTGAAAAATTAATTTCGGTTGAGCTCTCTGGGAAAGGAAGTGTGTGTTTTAAACAGTGACTATTAAGGCTAAGATAGCGTGACTCTCCGGCAAAAGCGAATTGAGTCCTGTCGGTCACTGTGTGTTTATCTAAAAATAAACACGCTAAAATTCACCTTCATCCCTGCCGTCCGCCGACGGCTTAGTTCGAGAATTCACGAATTCAGTCTGGTATCGATCCTAGCTAAAGGCAACCGGACGTCTAGCCACACTGAAGAGCTATGATACAGCGAAACAGTCTGTCTGTGGATGACAATTACACACATATATATATATATATATATATATATATATATATATATATATATATATATATATATATATATATAATTGTCATCCATAGACAGACTGTTTCGCCGTATTATAAAATCAGTACAAAAATAGCCATTTTGTTTCAACACTTCTGGTGTCTTATCAAGTGATGGTGTTGGATGTATAATAAAGGGTTTTAAAAGGTTCAAATCGATCAAATACCCCTCGCTTAGGGGAAATGCTGTTACATAAGATGGAATGACCAATCAAAATACAAGTATATGAGAATTCAAAAACTTAACAACGAACTCTGGTTATAATAATTATTTAATGCTTTAATGTTAGGGTTAGACTAAAATAGAATTCATTCTAACTAATAAATATTAAATTATACTATAAAATTAAAAATTACCAATTTTAAATTATATATATATATCCGATGCAATGAGAACGAAAGTCATTAATTCAAAAGAGCAAGTAAACTGTTAAACTGTTTTTGCCTATATGATAAAATTATAATATATATATATATATATATATATATATATATATATATATGTATGTATGTATGTATGTATGTATATATATATATATATATATGTGTGTGTGTGTGTGTGTGTGTGTGTGTTTCTTGAACAATAAAAAATATTCAAAAATTAGTCTTCAGATACACTGGGTTGTATATTAATATTCTTTCGTTTTTATTATTTGATTCCTCGACTAGTTTCGGCCAACATGGCCATCATCATGAGAAAAAAATTCTACTTCTAGTAGCGAACTACAGAAAAAAAAAAATAAAAAATATATATATATATATATATATATATATGCTATTTGTAATGCTAACGAACATTTTGAGTCGTCATTTTCAGAACAGTCACTCCTACATGAGTTTGATGGAATAACTCGTCCACATCATCCAGACCCCAACCCCTCGGAAAACTTCCAATGCGTAATGTCCTCAATGTCCTTGACATAGCGGCTAACCCACTAGCTTCATTTCTACGTCCCCCTTTTCAACGCCTTCTTCCCCAACCACACCTTAGATGGGGATATAAAACTTTCAAAATAACACCCCTGAAATTTATGTCTCATTTACTAATGAGATTACCGCAGCAATGTTGCGTACTTAATGTTTGAATACAAATTTTCCTTAGATCAGCCCAAAGTTCACCTCGTCGACAGTGATAAATGGTATCTGGGAGACCTCGTGTCCGGCTGGCTGTTCGTTTGCCGTCCAGTATGTGGGACAACTTCTTTTCTGCTTTTGTGGTCAGTCTGTTGGTATCTGCCTATACATACGTCGCATGTCACTGACCCTATAACCATACAACCTCCTCCTCCGTTCCAAAAAAGATGTTGTTTTGTCTTGCTGCATCTGGTTTGCGGTTGGAGAAAAAAGTTGAGAAACCAACTGACCAGTAAAAGCTATCAATGAGGCTTGTGATAAGTAATGAGTATCAATGCATAAGGATGACGTTCATCTTTCAGTCTAACCAACTCATATTCAATACTTCGTTAAAAAAAAGAGCTTACCATGATGAAAAAAGGCCCCCAAACTTGATAAACAACTTTTTATTGTCTAAATGTTTATATTATTATTAAGAGGAAAGACCAAAGTATTTTTACAAAATTTTGAATCCTTCCTAACACGTCCAAAATTTTAGTTAAATATCTTCCTTTTTTTTTGAGTCAGCAAAATTTACATAACATAGCTCATGTCAGCCATTTTTGAAAACTTTGTAAACAAAAGTGAAATTCTCTTTTTAAAGATCTTGTAAAATTCAATTATATTTTTTTTCAAAAGTTATTTTAGGAAAATTAGAAAATTTAAAGTTTACTTAATGTAATTGGAAACAAACATTACTTAATTGTTTAGCAGAAAATAATTAGTTGGAAATAAGAGAAGCATGTCTAACCGTGGTGATTGGCTTTGGAGGTGTAAATTTACGTTTACGTTAATGTATCGACAACTAACGTCAGAGAAATTTATCCTACGGAAGGACAGAAGTGACACTATTTTCACATTTTAAGTGAACCAGCTTATTTAAATCTAAAGTAATTTGTGTGTATAGAAGTGGAAGATAACGTTTAATCGTAGCCTTGAACAGCTTAAGATTGTAGTGATCAGGGAAGCAACATCTTGGGAGTCGATTCCACAAGGCAGTGATTTGCTGTTGGAGTGGAACTTACTTTTCACCGATGTAATATGGAGTGAATGTGGGTTGTTTGCTACTAAATAAATGGCATGGCAGGTCTTTGAAGGTTTGAACTGAAGGGGACCAGGGGATGTAGTTCCTATTGGCACCTTCCGTGAGATTAGCGATAGATCAATGAGATGATTACCACATACCACCTACGGGAAAGGGTGAAGAATAATTCGTTACCCATAAGAGTTCGGAGATGTTTTTGAACTCTATGATGGCTGGAGAGTGAGATCTGGGCAGCTCCACCATAAATTTGACAACAGTACTCCATTTTGGGCCTGAGTTTCCTCTTGTAATGATAAAAGATAATCTAATCTTCGTAATGGTAAAGGATAATCTAATCTTCATAATGGTAAAGGATGATCTACTCTTCATAATGATAAAGGATGATCTACTCTTCATAATGGTAAAGGATGATCTAATCTTCATAATGGTAAAGGATGATCTACTCTTCATAATGGTAAAGGACAATCTAATCTTCATAATGGTAAAGGATAATCTACTCTCCATAATGGTAAAGGATCATCTAATCTTCATAATGGTAAAGGATCATCTAATCTTCATAATGGTAAAGGATAATCTAATCTTCATAATCTATTACCGTGGTTCTCAACCATTTTTACCCATGGACCACTTTTATCGTTATTTTTTTTTTTGTGGACCCCCATAACTGTTAACTGAAAAAAAGCTTATTTAATTTTTACTAATGCATACGTTTAGGAATTGTATTATACAAATAGTAAATAGGGGGAACAGTGGAGCAATGGATAGTGGCTCGGATTGGGGAATTGGAGAGCCGAGTTCGAATTCTAGTCGAATCCATTACATTCACTTACGTTCTAATATCCTTGGGAAAGATATGACTCTTCTTCTCCTCTTCCCAGCTATGGGTAAATAGCAGGGCAGACTGGGTTCTATAGCCTTGGATGGCAAGAAAGAAATGGAAAACTACCGCGGGAAAAAAATCTGGCTCGTCAGTATCATGCATGGCTCATAACTGACTGACTGACTTTCCAGTCGAATCGATTAAATTCACTCCCGTGCTAATACCCCTGGAAAAGCTATGAATCCTCGTCTTCTCCACCCCAGCGATAGGTAAATAAGACCGGGTTCTATAGCCTTGGATTGCAACTGGTCTACCGCAGAAAGAAATGGAAACCTACTGCGGGAAAAAAAATCTGCCTCATCAGTCATGTATCGAAAGATACATGATCGCCTTACGCGTGTATCACGCATGGTATATAACTCACTGAAATGTATAGGCTTTATTTTGAAGTAAAACTAATTTAATGAAAATAAACTTTAATAATTAAATTCTATGCAACATTTATGTGCACTAAAAAAAACATTTTAAAATATGTGAGTAGTTAATAAATTAAAAAAAGTTAAGATTTATTCAATTAGATGCCAGTGGGTTTTTTTTACATTCGGGTCCATTGATGTCATTGATTGTTGAAGATCACCCCACCATTTCACAATCTCGAGTCTGTTACAATATTAATTAATTTATATTAATATTTTATCGTATTAATATTTTAAATTAATAATATTATTTATTATTAATATATTAAATTAATTTATATAATACATTATAATCTTTATATAATTTTCCTTTATATATACATATATATTCGCGGAAAAAAAAAATCACGTAAAAGATTTCCGAAAACAATCGCAGTCATGAAAACTTGGGACTCCAAAGTTTCAGGATTGCGAGTCTAGATCCGGACCGGAATGATTTTAATTTGTTCACGGAGTCAGACTGATTCCAAAATGGTATGATATGCAGGGCTACGGCCTCTAGGAGCGAATTTGAAAAAGTGTGACACACTGACATTCGCATTTATTATATAGATAATAACTGTTCATATCTCTATCTATAAAAGGCAGGATGTGTGTGTGTGTGTGTGTGTGTGTGTGTGTGTGTGTGTGTGTGTGTGTGTGTGTGTGTGTGTGTAACGAAGCTCGGCCGCAATTTTCAACGAATTTGCACCAAAATTTACATGCACATGCTCCAAGTTAGCGGGAAGGCCAAGACCGACTTTGCATTTCCAAACTCCCATCGATAGTGGAAATAATCGATTTTTTCATGCTTCTACGGCAGTTTTCATGTAGTTTGCGGCCATTTTCTACTGGCCAGAGCGAGAGCCTATAGCTGGCTGCCACGAATAGGCAGGAAGATTCTATTGGCCAGCGTGAGAGTCAACAGCTGACTGACACGAATGTTAACTAGCATGCTAGCATGCAAAAAAAAAATCGATAGCTGCATTCGTCGCAAGTGGGAAAAATTTTAATCTGCATGGTACTTTGCTCCAATTGGCTCATTCGCTTGCTTAAACTCAACGTTGATTCTGCTCCGTAGAACTGGATTTGGTGTGAAAAAGGTTTGTTGTTAACATTCTTTTTTCATTCGGTTTTTCCAGTTACGAGTCCTTTTTTAAAGCTGATCGTTTTGTGTTCATTTTGTTTAGTTCTTTTTTCGTAACAGATTTAATGTTTAGTATAGAGCTTAGAAAAAAATTGCAGTGTGAGATAGGCAAGAAGTAAGGCATGTAGCAACATCAGCAGGGCAAAGGGCACTCCTTTAAAGGCAAGGAAGGGCAAAAATATTTTAAGTCAAGTGATAGCGATTGCTGTATAAGTCGTACGATTTTTGAATCAAGCACGGGCAACGCCGGGCCATGCTGCTAGTATATAAATAAAAAGAAAGAACAGTAAGATATATAATCCTGTGTTCTTATTGATATTTTTTTTTTTTATAAAATTTATTTTTTACAAAACAATGCTCAATGTAAATTTATAGGAGCCTAAATATTATAAATTAACTGATTTAAAATATTTTTTCGCTACACAGTAATAACCATGTTTCAAAAACTGAAGCTAAAAACTTCAAATTTAATTATATAGTTAAATTAAAAGCATTAGTTCTTTTTCATCTTCAAGCGAATTTTGGAATAATTTATTTTTAAATTTACTGAGTTTTCTTGGAAACAGGAAATTATGAATTTATATGTGCGTTTAAAACTCAGTAAATCTAAAAATAAGTTATTCCAAAATTCGCTTGAAACAGAACTAATGCTTTTAATTTAATTATATAATTAAATTTGAAGTTTTTAGGTTTAGTTTTAGAAACATGGTTATTACTGTGTAGCGAAAAAAACATTTCAAATCAGTTAATTTATTATTATTATATATATATTAAATACTTGTATCTATAAAAGGAATGTTAATCATAAAAATGTCTTTAAATAATTGTCGGACTTTGTCCCTTTCATAATGTTCATATATATATATATATATATATATATATATATATATATATATATATATATATATATATATATATATAACTTTCCTTTGTATATCCTCAGATTTTATTCAACATTTACAATCAAAACATCCGGTAGAATAAATGGGACGCTAATTTACATCGCTTGATTACATTTTCTAATAAAATTTTTTAAGTTGTTTTTTTTTCATTATTGTTTTATTATTTGTAGATTACTGTAGAAATTCTAATTCTCAGTTGTAACAACAATTCAGAAGTGAAATTGTCCAGTGGACCACTAAAATATTACCGTTGACCCCTAATTTCCTGTTTTTTGTGAGGATCCGCAGTTATTTTAGATGGACCTCGGGGTCTGTATCGGCCTCGATTCAGAACCATTGATCTGACATATCTTGCTTGGATTCATGTCACATTCTTCATTCAACAACCCTCTACCTTGAGCCTTGTTTGAACAAAATTTAAACAAATAAATAAAAATAGAATAGTTTTTATCGAACTGTTATTGATATCCATTCATAGACATCTTTCATAAAAAGAAAGGTCGCTGTTTGTCCACCATTAATCACGTTATTAAGCTGTGATCAGCTCAGTCTAATGAATGAACGACCGAATGAACAATAAAATGTGTCAAAGCAAATAAGAAATGTAAAGGCGACAGATGTGAGTATCTGCTCAGAAGAGATGAAAAGGTACAAGAATTGGTCATTGAATGTCAATTAAGTGCAATAAAAAATATAAAACAGGTGTACTGTATTATAGATTAAGGACAGGTTATGGGTGTGGTCGAATGTAAGTGACCGGTGTAGCAGCTCAGATTAAAAACGTCCCAAAAAATATTTAATAGGATTTATGACATTTTTTTTTAAATTTTAGAATTTATAAAATATAATATAATTTTAAAGAATTTATCCGTATGTAACAAAAGGGCTTACAGCCACATCACGTTGAAACACCTTTTTCCGTAGATCAATGAAGGTAAGCAACGTCGAGCCTGGTCAGTACTTAGATGGGTGACCGTTTGGGAATACCAGGTGCAGTAAGCTTGGATAAATGCCCTTGGGTATTGTAGTTGGTGTTATCAACTTCCTATTACGAATTAATATGGTGGTCCAAACGTTCGCATTCTGACCGTGAGACCCGGGTTCGATTCCCACCATGGTCGATTTATCGAGGAGACTTCCTGATGTTGTCGGTCTGGAGGAGTCGATCCCAGCGTGTGGCACCTTTGGGAAGTGAGGAAAACTATACGAAGGGTTAACCTAAGCATTGTGAGTGAAATGGAGTAGACGGAACACTTGGGTGCCGTCGATAACTGTGCTAGTACGAAGACAAGTCATCGTGGCCGAGTATTTGAGTATGCTGGCCTTCTTTCTCTATTTTTCTTCCTTTCCCTCTTCCTTTTACTTTCTTTCTCTCCTTGATTCCTTCTTTATCTCTTTTCCTTTCTTTTTTTCTTTCTTTTCTCATTCATTCTTTCTTTCTCTCATTTCCTTTCTTTCTTTCTTTTCCTTCCTTTCTTTCTTTTACTTTCTTTTTTATCTCTTTTCCTTTCTTTTTTCTTTTCCTTTCTTTCTTTCTTTTTTCATTCATTCTTTCTTTCTTTCTTTCTCTCATTTCCTTCTTTCTTTTATTTTCTTTTTTCTTTCTTTCATTCTTTCTTTCTCTCCTTTCCTTCCTTTCTTTCTTTCTTTTACTTTCTTTGTCTCCTTAATGCTTTCTTTATCTCTTTTTCTTTCTTTCTTTCTTTCTTCATTCATTCTTTCTTTCTTTCTTTCTTTCTTTCTTTCTTTCTCCCATTTCGTTTCTTTCTTTCTTTTTTCTTTCTTTCATTCTTTCTCTCTCTCTTTCCCCCCTTTCTATCTTTTACTTTCATTCTTTCGTTCTTTCTTTCGTTCTTTTCTATCTTTTTCCTTCTTTTTTCCCTTTCCTTTGTTTCTTTCTTTATTTCTTTTTCTCATTCATTCTTTTTTCTTTCCCTTTTTTTTTCTTTCTTTTCCGATCTTTTCCCTACTCTTAATATATCGGTCAGAAATGTTTCATTCTTATCTGCGGTAATGGTAAGACAACAAGTGGTGATTTTCTAAGCGTAGCTTAGATGTGGGACAAAGCCGAAATTATAGGCCACCCAGTGAGGGTCGAACTCATAGTCAGTCGTAATTCTTCTAGCAAGACAAGCTCGTCATTCATTACACCACGTCGAGGTACCTAAATGATATTCTAAGCGTAAATTAGATATTGCACAAGGCCGAAAGTATGGGGCACCCAGTGAGGATCCAAATAATTATTTCTTAGATATATGAATATAAGAATCTGTCATTTTGAATTGACTCGAGGAGGAGGGTGGACAGGAAGTGAAAAGACTGCACTGAATCCATTGTCAGGTCAGCTGCTAAAAAAGTTGGTTCCTTGTATCATGCTAGACAATTTTTCTCCCCAGACTTTATATTAAATATCTATAAGTCCACCATTCGTCCATGATTAGAATATTGCTGCTATATATGGTCCGGTGCTCCAGTTATATATCTGGAGATTCTTGATAAAATCCAATGAAGAATCAGCAATATTATTGGTCCTGATCTGACATCTCGGCTTCAGTTTCCTCTCTGTGCCTTTTCTGTTAATACTTCCATGTATTGTAAAGTGTTCGGATATGTTCTTCGCAACGATACCTAGACTTTATAAATTTAAGTTCAGTACTAGACTGGCGATAAGGTCTCATCAATTGACAGGTTAGTTGGCTAGATGTAACCGTAAGTTCTATGCTAACAGTTTCTTTTCTCGCAATTCTCGCTTGTGGAACTCCATGCGTTCCGGTCAACTTCAGAGTTTAAACATTTTGCTCGAAAACAAGTGATTTCAGCTTGTTTAGTTAGCTTACAGAAAGTTATAGTAAATAAAAATTCATGTTTCCGAAGCTACGAAAGCAAACAAATCTAGTCAAAATCAAGCTGTTTTCGCTCGAACACAAGTCTTTCAGCTTCCTTAGGTAGCTTACACAAAGCTATATTAATTTAATTTGGTTTTTCCAAACTGTTTAAAACAAGCAAAATGCGGTCGAAATCAAGATATTTTCACTCAAAAGCTAGAGTTTTCTGCTTGTTTAGTTTGCTTATACAAAGTTATATTAACTAAAATTTGGTGTTTATAAAGTGTTGAAAATCTTTCTGTTAAATATGCACGTAGTTATGTGTCTACTACTACGTCAGCTCGCCAGGTGTAAATAACAGGTCACGTGATAGCCCTAGTAGCAGTTGGATCTAACAGTCCGAGTTGAAGTTGTAAATTAAACTTCTTATCTAGTCTAATTTCTGTTGTAAGAAAAGTCTCTTCGTAAGAAGAAACTGATTTTTAAAAACAAAATATAAGAGAAATATATTTTTTACGTCACCTAAACTATATTTGGAATTTTAAAAAATGGGGATTTATACTTTAGCTGTCCTTTTTCTTTGCGGACAAGGTGAATATTTTTACAAGGCCAAATTATTACCCCCACACACTTCCACAGGTTACTTAGAGATTAAGATTTAAAACGTCTGAATTTGAGACGGGAGAAATAAGGTGTCTGGAAAAACAAAGCCTGGCTGGTGTATCAAGGACAACATGCGATCTCATACGACTTTTATTGTTCAACGGGAGCGAAAAGAAAATTCATTGACAGTTATCCCCCACCCATCAGCCTCTCCAACTTTGGGCTCCAGTTGACTCTTATCTTTCACAGATAAAAGACATAATCTCGTTTATAAAAAGATCTACCAAAACAGGTAATATGTCCATAGTTAGCCTCACAATATTCGTTGGTGTGTATTTACTGTATTTAAGTTGAGAGCAAGTCCAGTTGTTTATCAAAACGCATAGGTTTCGTCGTTACGTTAGAGTTTATTAAATAATTATTATAGATTTTGCCGTCGCGTAAAGGATAAGACGTTTGGGTGAAGTTGAACAATTGACACTGCATCTTCAAAAACTAGCTGCTTTTTCCTTTTTTAGCCAGGACCGAGATTAATCTCGCACATAGCAATGTAGGTTCTGCCTGACAAAGGATCGGTGTCAAAATAATTAGAGGAAAGGTTTTACAAGGCCGGATGCGTTTTATGACTCCCAACACAGACACTCACGTTAGTCCAAATACCCAGAGTCTTTTTGTCGCGATACCATCTCTAGGAAGGTTGTTATTCAAGGCTTAAAACTCCACCATGGGGTTTATATATATATATATATATATATATATATATATATATATATATATATATATATATATATATATATTTGTCATCCACAGACAGACTGTTACGCTGTTTCACAGCTCATCAGTATGCCGAGACGACGTCCGGTTGCCTCTAGCTAGGATCGAAACCCGACTGAATTGGCGTCAGTCGGAACTTCTACCGTCGGCGCACGGCAGGGATGAAGGTGAATTTTAGCGTGTTTATTTTTAGATTTAGATAAACACACAGTGACTGACAGTGACTCAATTCTGATTCTGCAAAAGAATATATATATATATATATTATAAATTAATAGATTTAAAATATGGTTTTACCGCTACACAGTGATGACCATGTTTCAGAAATGGAAGCTAAAGCCCCTGAATTTAATTTTGTTGTTAAACCAAAGACATTAGTTCCATTTCCTCATCAAGCGAATTTTGGAGTAACTTACTTTTTAAAATTTACGGTTGTTAACGGCACAGGAAAGATTGATAGTTTGAGGGTTTCCAAGGTTACCGATAAATCCATTCATCTAGACAAGGGGTGGTAGAGGGTTCAATTTTTAATTTTCGTTGTCTCACCGGATTTTATATCTTACTGTTCTTTCCTTTTTATTTATATATACATATATATATATATATATATATATATATGTATATAAAATGAACATAGAAGTCAACACTTAGATGTGACGGTCTGTTTCATGCTAGATGCAATCGTCAGGTCACGAGTGCTGTTATTTTTCTCGAATATTTATATATACGGGTCAGTGATGCATTGTGGGTAGTATATTTTACCGGAAGTCGTTTATTTGTTTATTTATTTATTTGGGTTAAATTATTTTGCTTGTTTTTTTTTTCTTATCTTATATATTTATTTCTTTTATTTTGATCAAATTAAAATAAATATACAAGATAAGAAATAAAAATAAAAAATAAAAACAAGCAAAATAATTAAACCCAAATAAATAAATAAACGACTTCCGGTAAAATAACAGCCAAAATAGACTACGCACAATGCACCACTGACCCGTATATATAAATAGCCGAGAAAAATAACAGCACTCATGGCTTGACGATTGCATCTAGCATGAAACAGACTGTCGCCTCTAAGTGTTGACTTCTATGTTCACTTTTATATTTACACACGCTCTATCTCTGATATTGAGCACTTTACCCCATAAATACAGCACCTTTTAAGACTACATTTCTTCATATATATATATATATATATATATATATATATATATATATGAAGAAATGCATTCAATCAGTTAATTTTTTTAATTATTTGTTTAAACGTTATATTTTAAGGGGATACCCCTGATCAAATGTGTGATCAAAAGCACTATTCGGGGTAGGTTCGCTCGAGAGGTCCTATGTAGCCTTTGAGGTCACGGCTCATCAGATCTAATGACAGTTTCACCTAGAGAATGCAAGTTCGGATGTTGCCGGAAGAGGTATATTTTTCTCGAATATTCAGACCGGTAGAAGTAAATAAATATATTGTTTAATAGATAAATAAATAACAACAGTTCTTCTACTCAGATATGTGTATCCATTTCAAAAATAACAGTTAAACAGATATTTTTTCATTTATATATATATATATATATATATATATATATATATATATATATATATATATAAGGAAATGGATTAAATCCGATAGATTTTTAATTTATTTTTTTAAACGTTACTTTTTAAATGCATGCACACACACACATATATATATATATGTGTGTGTGTGTGTGTGTGTGTGTGTGTGTGTGTGTGTGTGTGTGTGTGTGTGCGTCCATTTAAAAAGTAACGTTTAAACAAATAAATTAAAAATCTATCGGATTTAATCCATTTCCTTATATATATATATATATATATATATATATATATATATATATATATATATATATATATATATATATATAAATGAAAAAATATCTGTTTAACTGTTATATAAATATATATATATATATATATAAATGAAAAAATATCTGTTTAACTGTTATATATATATATATATATATATATATATATATATATATATATATATATATATATATATATATATATATATATATTGAGGAATCGGAGAGCCGAGTTCGAATTCCAGTCGAATCCATTACATTCACTTAATTGCTTGGGAAAGGTGTGAATCCTCTTCTTCTCCCTCCAACTATGGGTAAATAGCAGGACAGACTGGGTTCTATAGCCTTGGATGGCAACTGGTCTAGGAGAAGGACAACTCTCAATTCAAAACCTGCGGAGGGTCGTTTGGGGACCTTGTGGCATTCGCTGCATCAGGTCCCTGTATTCGTCCCTCGAAAAAGTGTGGATGGCCCTGCACAAAGCCTTCACCACTATAATCAAATCCTGTGTGGCTGTCGGGCTTTCAGTTTCTGGGAATTGATCTGTCTGGCCCTCATACGTCGAGTTCGACGGGAGAAGCATTATATATATATATATAAACAAACAAATTTAAGAGTTCATGGTGATCATAATTTATTTCCTTAGAATCGATATTTGATTCTATATCTATGTCGACATTTTCATACCTATATTTGCTTTGTTTATACATTGAGCTCTGTGGATTATTTTCTCCCAGGAAGTATCCATACGGATTATACACACACACACACACACACACACACACACACACACACACAGATATATATATATATATATATATCATGGGTGATGCAAAGGTAGGTATACAGTAAATATTCTACCAGTATTACCATTTTTATAATAGTGGTCCATGGATACATTTAATACTAGAATTTATTTAATCCATTAAAATCATTTTTAATATTTTTTATTTTCATAATTTTTATTATAATACATTGATTATAATTTTGACTTTTTTAATAAATAATAATAATAATAATAATAATAAATATTTTTCAGGTAAAGAGGAGTTTGTGAAGGAGGATGGGTGGGGGCAAAAGGGGTTGATATTATTATTGATATGTTTATGAAACAAATACAAAGAATTTTTTGTTAACATCTTTGTTTTTATTATTGTATACCTACTTTTGCATATTCCGACAAAGATTTAAAATATTGACAATTGGAAAGTGTTCCTGAATGTATATTGTTTCGATTATGCATTTCGATGTTTAGACTTCATCAGATCAAAAACGATAAAATGTATTGCGTCTTGTATGTATTTGTGAATTTTAAATAATAAAATCTTTATTATTGATATATTAATATAAATAAAAATATTGCGGTTCGGTATTGATTTAATTTTTCGTCTGTTCGTATAAGTGTCTTTATTTCTGAACATAAACTGAATGTATAAATTATATATATATATATATATATATATATATATATATATATATATATATATATATATATATATATATATATATATTAGGTCATCCCATAAGTTCTGTCCGAATTTTAACTTTTTGTTAAAATGAACGAAATTTAAAGAACGAAATTTAAAGAGTATTTTATAATGTCTAATCGAGCTGAACATTAGTTTTATGTTTAGATGCATTTAAACCGATCAAATTTTATTTCAGAGAACAATAAAATTAAATTTTGTTTGATTAAAACCTGCTAACATGGAAGTACCCAAGAATCATTTGAGGCACATAATGCTTTCTGAGTTCAAGAAAGGAAACTCAGCAGCCGAAGCGGCTAGAAACATTCACTCAGTTTATGGAGAGGAATGTGTGAATGAAAGAAATTGCAGAAGATGGTTTGCAAAATTCAGCGGTGGAGATTTCACCCTTGAAGATGAAGATCGAACCGGACGTCCAGTTGAGTTTGATGAAAAGCTTCTTGAAGCAGTCCTTGAAGAAAATCCTGCTTTATCAGTTGAGGAATTGGCAGTGGTTCTCAGTTCAAACCATACAACTTGAAAAATGGGTGCCTCATGAATTGTCTGAAAACAACCTCAAATCCCGAGTTGACATCTGCTCTTCTCTCCATTCTCGCCAACTTGTTTCATCTTTTTTGGATAGACTTGTGACTGGCGACGAAAAATGGATCTTTTATCGAAATGTTAAGCGTCGTAGACAGTGGCTTGGTAAAGGGGAAAGACCCCAGCCACAGCCGAGAAGGGAACTTCATGGGCAAAAGGTTCTTCTTTCAATCTGGTGGGATTGCCAAGGAATAATCCACTTTGAATTCTTACCACCTAATGCAACAATTAATGCTCAAATATACTGTCAGCAATTAGAGCGTTTGAACCAAGCTTTGAGGAAAAAAAGACCTGCTCTAGTGAATCGAAAACGGGTGATGTTTCATCAGGACAATGCGCGACCACACACAGCAAGAATGACGTCACAAAAGATCGAAGAACTTGGTTGGGAGAAAATTCCTCATCCACCTTTTTCTCCCGACCTTGCTCCTTCAGACTACCATTTGTTTCGTAGCTTACAGAATCAGTTGGAAGAAACAGCTTTTGTAACACAGGAAGAGGTTAAAACTGACATCTGTGAGTTCTTCGAATCAAAGCCAAAAGAGAACGGGAATTTTTAACGCATTATATACGTGATATATAAACGCCATAGCGGCCACCATACTACGCAATTCTTACGAAGAGCGATGCATTTAAAGCAGTATATATATACATATATATATATATATATATATATATATATATATATATATATATATATATATATATATAATATATATGCGTGTATGTCTGTGTTGACTGTTAGTTCCTATAAGTACCTCATCCTACCTTTGACAGATTTTCTTTTTCGTCCTGCGAAGTGACAAGTCACCCTCCTAGTCAACAGACAAGCTAGTGGTAGAGTTGATTTAGGCGACCATCACCAGCCCATATGGCAGGTTGCACTGGATTACGTCTTACGAGTAGCAAGTGTAAGCTTTACCTGACTTGCAACAAGAAGACATCCACTGAGTAGAGAAATATCGTTTCGCTCTACGTTGACTTAAAGAATAGTTTGTTCGTCCATTTAAAGATTACTCCAATATTTCTTCTACCGTAAGAAAATGTGTATACTCCGATCATTTGTTAACAACTAGCCGATGATACAACGGCGGCATATGTGTGCACTTCCCAAAGTTTACATGACTACAGCCTGGCAGCTGACCTCTCCTCTGTTCTAGCAAAAACTGCTCAGTGGGGGGAAAATTATCCGGTCACATTCAATACCTTGAAAATCAAACTAGTGACATTCCATCATCGCGGATCGAACACAGAGCAACCACCGAACGCAATGAGCGGATGTTCTGTCAGGGAGAACCCATGACTTGACCGTCTTTTAGGACCCAAACCTGAAATGGAATTTGGGCATCCTATCCACCACCAAAGATGCTTTGAAAATGGTCGGTGCCTGACCAATAATGGAGAACTGCTACCACATACATGCAGGAGCTGTCCAGTCTTTTATATTCCAGTTTTATTGAGCCCGAACGCGTCTCTGCGTTCTTGTGGGTGATGAATTATTTTCCACTCTACAAACCCTTTCCCACAGTCGAAACGTCGCAAGTCTCTCGCTCTTTTATCGCTATTTCCATGGAAAATGTTCAGGCGAACTGCATTCCTTAGTACCACCAGTTCTAACCTTCAGAGCTAAGACCCACCATACCACGCACATTGTAGTGAACTACCTTCTTAGTATTCCCATTCGAACAGCTTCTTCCCATGAACTGCTGATTTGTGGAAATGACTCCCAAGTGGATGCTTCTCTGTTCACTACAATATTGACTTGTTCAAGTCTAGAGTTAACCATTATCTTCCACACCTATCCGCATAAACTGTGCCTCTTACGCTGTAGCTCACTAACTCGAGTGGATCTTGAGCCATGTAAAAGGCAGGCATCATTGTTAAAAATATATAAAAATAAAAAAGCAACAATGCCTATTACACGTAGTAACAAGATCTCCGATATTTGACGAGGTTACCATTTCGAAAATGAAAACTTCAAGTTGGCGGGAGCAAAAGCAAAGAGAAGGAAATGAGAAAAACCAAAATAACAAAGGAACACGCGTTTAGAATGGATTATTTAGTTAGTAAAATAAAGAGTGGTTGTGCTCACAAGAGAAATGGCATGTTTTTGATCCAAGACAGCGTTGGGCAGTCCATCTTGTCTTTCGCGCCAAATGCAAAGTCCATTTTGTTTCCATCCAATGTC
>OZ038512.1:4230043-4250043 GCA_964036315.1 Acanthosepion esculentum | reverse complement strand
AGAAAAAACATAAAGAGAAAAAGAGTGAAAGAAGTCATGAGATAAAGTGTCACTAACTTTCTTTGGAATGAAAGGCCCGAAATAGACGCTGTTGTTTTGCTTTGAGAGTTCATAAATATTATTATGTTTGATATAAATTTGAATGTTTAAACAGTCTATAAGGAATTTAATTTGATGTTTGTTAACGATTTACGTTTTTTTTTTAAACTTTATTACAAAAATTTTGGGGATTTAATATAAAATAGACGATTAGAAAAATATTCATAGAATTTACATTAAAATACTAAAATTTTATTTTAAAATATAAGTTTCATTCTAGTTGTAATTGATTATTAAGGTGATATCTCTATTAGTTTGAATTTTATTCATGAATTTAATTTGCGACTATATATTGTGTATATTTAGGCAGCAATTTTTCATTGATGCATGTTTCATTAAATAATATAGAGAAGTTTTGTCTATTTATTTTAAGTAAGTTCCTTTCATATTGTTTGATAAGCTTAATCACATTATCATTGAAAGAGGAAAGGAAATCACCATATTGATACATGTTTAAATCCAATCTAAGCTTTCGGCTTACATAAGCCATTATAAAAAATGACAATTACGTTTCAATATATCAAACAACACACGGACAAAACAATGATGATAGTTTGTTTTTGTTGCATGAAAAATTGCAAAGCAACGACAAACTCGTGTATACGAGACGCGGAAGCAAAAATCGCATCACAGCTCGTGACGTCACACATGACTACGCGAGAGTAAAAATGAGAAGTATTAAGTATATATATATATATATATATATATATATATATATACAAATTTGGGAAAAACAGATGAAAAAGAGGTAGCACTTTGCTTTTGAAAATTTCTTCAAAAATCATTTAATCACCAGTCACTTACCATCGGCGGATGAGGCAAAACTTAGTGTCGAAACACGAAAGCTATTGTGTAGCGATTTCAACATGTTTTTGTTCAAACATCTTATAATACATATATTTATGTGTGTGTGTGTGTACATCTATATATATATGTGTGTGTGTGTGTACATATATATATATTTGTGTGTGTACATATATATGCGTGTGTGTGTACATATATATTAGTGTGCGTGTATATATATGTGTGTGTGTATGAGTGTGTGTGGGCGTACATTTATATATATATGTGTCTGTGTAGATATATATATGTGTGTGTACACATATATATATGTGTGTGTACATATATATATATGTGTGTATGTGTTTGTATATATATATGTGTGTGTGTGTGTGAGTGTATGTGTGTGTACATATATATATGTGTGTGTACATATATATATGTGTGTGTGTGTACATATATATATATGTGTGTGTACATATATATGTGTGTGCGTACATGTATATATGTGTGTATGTGCACATATATCTGTGTGTGTGAGTGTGCGTGTGTGTACATTTATATATATATATGTGTATGTGAGTGTACATATATATATATATGTGTGTGTGTGTTTGTACATACATATATATGTGTGTGTACATATATATATGTGTGTGTGTGTGCATACATATATATATATATATATATATATATATATATATATATATATATATATATATATATATATATATGGAAGAAACGATGGAGAGTGGGTTAATTATTTCATGGCGGTAGAGCAGAATACTTTATGCTAAAGACTTGGACACTACAACAAGAAGTGGGTGCATTGTCACATGCAAAGGACACATACTGCGTTTGTCTTTATAAATTCTCCCCTACCTTTTCAAAAAAAAAAAAGAAAAAGTTACCCAACATCGCCTGATAATGGAACATAGTTAAAGTTGCGAAACAGAAATTTTCGTCTCACCATGTAAAATATTTTTAAAATAAAAATATTTTATTCATATATATATATATATATATATATATATATATATATATATCATTTTTATTACCTCAAACATTTTTTTCATGGATTCCCACATTTGAGTAGACGATAAATATTTTTCATCTTCAATAGTATTTATTTTGCATATGCAGAGGCCAGTAGATGAAATAAATACTGTTTAAAATAAAAACAGAGCATCTACTCAAATACAGGTATTTGAGGTAACACACACACACGTTGTGTGTGTGTGTGTGTGTGTGTGTGTGTGTGTGTGTGTGTGTGTGTGTGTGTGTGTGTGTGTGAATGCAGAGGAAACGACGAAGAGGTTTAATTATTTCACG
Organism: Acanthosepion esculentum; assembly: GCA_964036315.1. Lineage (NCBI taxonomy): Eukaryota > Metazoa > Mollusca > Cephalopoda > Sepiida > Sepiidae > Acanthosepion > Acanthosepion esculentum. The sequence goes on along the minus strand of OZ038512.1, from coordinate 4,247,832 downwards.
GCAGGGGTAGTAGAACTGGGTGCAAAAGATTAGGGCACTACAACAACAAGGGGGTGCATTGTCACATGCAAAGGACACATACTGCGTTTGTCTTTATAGATCCCCCACCCTTTCATCTACGGGGGAAAAAAGTCCCGAGTTTAAGGTGGTAGCGGTGCTGTTCGTGGTAGTAGCGAGAGTAGAAGTGAGAGAAAGGGGTGCTATGTACTCCCTCCCCCCCCCAAAAAAAAACTCCCTATCCACCCCACCGCCGTCATTAGCCCGCCAGACCCAGTCAATCTTGATAGGGTGGAAAACAAAGCTGGGCGGGAGTAAAAAACTCGAGTGCAAACGAAGCGGAAGGTTTATAAAGGTTTTGTGATCAGAACAGATGATTTACGCATCGAAGGACCTGACTTAATAAAATTTAGAAAAATATAAATGAAAACAAAACCTCAAAACAAATAAATACACACATTACAATACGAGCTTAGCATTAATCTGGACACGGTTCTTTACAAACGCATACACAAGATGGTGGGTTCAAATTTAGTTTGGGATAAATTTCACATCAGATACAGAAATTAAAATATGGCAGAAAACGAGACAAAATTGTTTGACAAAAATCTTTTAGAAAATAGGTTGCTTGCTACATGGCCATTAAAAAAAACTGTATTTTCAGATAAGGTTTTCAAAAATGAAAAGAAATAAATACATTATTTACATTATTCGGACTATTGTTCTCATCTTTGTCACCATATTTATTACAAAGTTTCGGCCGTTTTACGCTCCGGCATATTTCAGGTGGTTGGAATGTCGAACTGAACCCTTTATTTCGCTCACTGGGGTAGATTGTTCTAGTTCCACTTGCCATGTTTCAAATGACCTTGTGTTGTGGTAATTTACCCACGCACGCATGGTCTCGCCCAGCTATAAATAGGAGCAGGTACTGCCTTTTGGAGAGGGAAGTTTCCAACTGTCAGCTCTGACAGTTGGATCGAACATTCTTGCGGTAACACTCTCGTTTCTATATGTTTGTATTGTAGCTACTGTTAATATATTTGTATAACTCAGTTCCTCCTCGTGTGTCTTTATCTCTGGCCCTAAATAGGCCACCATAATTTCCAATGTTTTTCATAATAAAATAATTTCCAATGCATGTTTGTATTAAAATCATTTCCAATGGATTTTGATAGTAAAATCATTTCCAATGCATTCTTATAGTAAAATTATTTCCAATGCATTCTTATACTAAAATCATTTCTGTTATGGTAATTTACCCACGCACGCATGGAGTCTCCCAGTTATACATAGGAGCAGGTACTGCCTTTTCGAGTGGGGAAGTTTCCAGCAGTCAGCCCTTGTGAAATTCTAAGGAAAACTCTGCGTAGTGTACTGGCTAACGTGTTAGTCTGGTTAACAATTAACTACGCTTTGAGGTTAATCCCCATTGGGGGTGTCTTAATTTTTGTCTTGTGGTACACTAAGCTAGACTAAATATATAATAGAAATGGCGTAGTCTGCTGGGAAATGTGCTAATCTGGTTGACTATTACTGTTTCCCCATCCAGAATTTGTCCTTCGGGTTATTCAAATTTGAAATTCTTGGACTATTTCGCCTGGGGCCACTTGTAGAACTGATAGCCGTTCCACAGTATGAAGGATTTAGTGAAGGCCGCTATTTTGGACATTATGTCTAAAGAGAACAAAACCGTTTGATCTGGCCAGGCCATTTCTTCCGAGGGTGTCTATTTCGGCAGGTTTTATTGAATAGTGTAATTTTGGGGAAAATTTACTGCTTTTAGTTTTCTACTGAATAATAGTTGTATTTTCTATACAAGCGAACGAAACGATTAAGCTTTGAGACACGGCTGTACCCACATCTTTTCCTTCGGTAAGAATGTATCATCTAACCTGTGACCTTTAACCTTTATTGCACTTAAAGATTACGGCGTCCTGCACAATACACATGTACTTATTGTAAAATCAATTTTTTTTATTTATCTTACAGATGATTCTTCTTTATTCAGTATTTGTTCTAGTTTAATACATAGGCCTATCCACATTACTATATATATATATATATATATATATATATATATATATATATATATAGTCTTAAGGTGTGCTATATTTATGGGATGAAGTACTCAATATCAGAGATAGAGCGTGTGGCCTGACGATTGCGTCTAGCATGAAACAGACTGTCACCTCTAAGTGTTGACTTCAATGTTCACGTTTATATGTATATATATATATATATATATATATATATATATATATATATATATATATAAGTACATATATATATATATATATGTTGTATCAAAAATATATTTACAGACTTTCAGGGCAGGTTCCTCACACCAAAACAAAAGTCCATATAAACATATGTCCGGAAATCCTTCGTTTTTGAGTTATTAAGTTTAAAAGACACGGTAGACCCTGTTACATGGAGAATCCAAGATGCCATCTAAAAATACTTATTAGCATAGTTTGTTTTGCGTCAGATCCTGTCTCTGCAACGCTACGATAAACAACAGCAAACGTTGGATGACTCAGCAGCTTTCTGTCTGGAAACATAATTTGATACAGCCGTGCAGCCTCGCATCCATTACCATTCCTGCAGACGTATATAAAAACCATACCTGCCTGCTCACGATATGAATATCCTGCTATTATTAAAAGGAACACTTCCCAAGTAACTCACTACTATACACATTAAACAGATAACCGCAAATGTATACGAATAACAAATGTAACATAGTCTAAATCGCAAAGCAGTGACATATACAGTAAATGTCCTTTAATATTAATAATTGTAAAACAAAGTGTTTGTGGATATATTTGGAGAGAGACTAGCTACAAATGTACACGAATGACAAATGAAACCTAGTCTACTTTAAGAGTTAATAACTCAAAAAACGCAGGAATTTGTGAACATATGGTTCTATGGACTTTTGTCCTCGTTTTGGTGTGAGAAACCTGCTCCCAACATATGTAAAAGTATGATATATATATATATATATATATATATATATATATATATATATATATATATATATATATATATAATTATTTATTCGGAAATTATAACATAAATATGTTATAAAATCACTACAAAAGTAGCCATTTTGTTTCAACACCTCCGGTGTCTTATCAAGTGATGATGTTGAATGTAGAATAAATGGTTTTAAAAGATTCAAATTAATTAACCACCCCTCGCAAGCGGAAACGCTGTTACATAAGCTGAAATGACCAATCAAAATACAAGTATACGAGAATTCAAAAAACTTGTCAACGAACTAAGGTTATAATAACTATTTAATGCCTTAATGTTGGGGTTAGACTAAAATACAATTAATTCTAACTAATAAGTATTAAATTATACAATAAAATTTGAAATTAAAAATTACCCATTTTAAAATTTTAATTTAATCTCTATTAAGTTTAAAATTATAAAATTACTGAAGAAAAAATTTTAAAAATACATATGTTATTCTATTTATTTTGTTTTTATTGAAATTAAGTTGGAATAAACGTTAAGATCGACTGTTGCTCTGAACTTCATGACAGGATAGATAGGATATATATAAAAATATACATTTCATATATATCTATATACACACTACTGCACAGTAGGTGAAAGAAAATAAAAACTATCTACAGATATATGTGTACAGTGTACACACATTCTTCACTACAGAGAGAAAATCAGAAAAGCCTACCTACAATCATATACACACATATATACATATACACGCATACACACATACACATATATATATCGACACACACATACATATACGCATGCGCATATGCATATATACACATACAGAAGCTAGCATAAATATATCAAGCCACACAGCAACGTAAAAAAGTTAAAAAAAAACAAATATAAATATATATATATACATACATACACATACACATATATACACATATGCATATATATATATATAAATATATATATATATATATACTCATATATAAACTGAAATATACAAACTTAGATATATGCACACATACACATATACAAATACACGCATATATGTAATAAAACACATACAAACGGAAAATTAAACATACATATACATATATATATATACACACACATGCACATCCATATACATATATATATATATACACACATAAATATGTATATACATATATAAACCTATACATATTCTAACAATATAATCTTACTGACGATAAAGTACAGTAAAGTCCATAATAATTTAAAAAGTAACCACACATAGTTGTTGATTAAGTCGATAAGTAATTAGAAAACCCTTATCAAACAAAAGTAGATTTTAGTTAGTATTGATGATACATTCCAAGACACTAAGATGTACATATATATACATATACGAAGACATACGAACCTACATCCACACAGACATATATATAATCATGTATAATCATGTATATATATATATATATATGCATACATATACATACCTATAATTATAAGTACAGATATATACGCACATACACATAAACACATACACATTCAAACATGCATATACACATACATAAACATAGACATACACACATACATAGATATATAGATATACTTATATATATACATATACATATATATATATATATATACTTCACACACACACATACATGTATCCCTACATACATACACATGAACATATACACACATACAGAAGTACACGTAAATAGAAATAAACATACACAACATACCTGGACATATATATATACATATATACATATATTTTACCCCCTCTCCTTTTCTCCTCCTTTTTTTCCTTTTTACCTTCTTTCTTTTTATAAAAAAAACTTACGTACATATATATACACATATGCATCAAGCAGTACAAACACACACACGCATACATATACACACACACGCAGACACGAATACCACAGTGCACGTCAACAGGAGGACCATCAGGTAATAAAAGTAATAACCTATTAAATTTATAGTGACATATCATTATCATTGAAAGTATTACAACCCCTATAATAAGTTAAATTTATAACGGTGTTTACAGTTAACAGTTAGTTCATATCTTTGATTTAAGATATGGGTCTTATTTTTAAATCTAATTATTTCAAATTTTTCGTTAAGACATAGATAATACGGGGCATATAGGGAGTTACATGTCCGGGATCTCCTGACTAATTTCCATTTAAAAATGAAGAAATTGTCAGGAGAGGGCAGAGAAATAATTATTATTTATAATGACAGTCTATCTGTATAAGACCTAAGCGTCCTTCGAGGTAGAGTGTTACAGAGTAAAAGGTAGGATTTATGGAGATATGTGGGGAAAGTAACGGTTCACTCTATATTTGAACAGGTTAAAATTGTAGTTATCGGGGAAGCATCTTCTTGGGAGTCGTTTCCACCGAGCAGTGGTTTATAAAAAGAAGCTGCTCCAGTGGAAATTACATGACACCAATGGAATACGAAGGGAATGAAGGTTGTTCGCTACAATGTGCGTATCATTGCGCGTCTTAGCCATGAAGGTTAAGATTGATGGAACCAATTAATATAGATAACTTTTCATGTTTAAATAGCGATAGAGCAACGAGGGGCTTGCAACTTTTCGTCTGTGAGAAAGAGGTTGTAGGGTGGAAAATAAGCAATTAGAGACGCTTACCGACTCTATGGAGACTGAAGAGTGAAGACTGGGCATCTCCTACACATACATGACAGCAATACGCCTTTTTTTACGGACTGATCTGACTCCTGTAAAGGTAGAGGATAGTGGAAGGAGTCGGGTACTTACTGAAGCGGTACAGGGTACTGAACGTTTTTTCAGCATCATTAGCAGTGGATCGTTACACTTGAGATGTGGGTTGATTTAAGGCCGAATAGGCGCTCAAGACACGGGGCCTATCCGAGGGAACAACGGATCGTCGGGATAGTTGAAAATTCAGGGTAAGACAGAAAGATGAGTGCTTGAAGAAAAGAGAAAGAAAGTGTAGTAGAAAGAAAGAGAGGAAAAGTAGGAAAAGAAAGAAAGAAAGACCGAAAGAAATGCATGCAGAAATATAAACGGAAAGAAAGAAAGGAAGACAGAAAGAAAAGGGACATTAAAGTTAAAAAGAAAGGGACAAAGCGAAAAGAAAAAGAGAAAGCAAAAAGAACAAAGAACAAAGAATAGGAACAATAAACAAAGAAAAGAGAAAGAAGCAAACATACGAGGACTGATCAAAAAGTATCGGGACTGTGTCTATGGTAACGCAGAATGAAACCCCAAAGCACAGATTGACCTTGAACTCAATTGCGCATGCACACTAAGTCATAATTTTCTTGCTCACTTCCTTTGTATGAATGCTTGGTGTTGTAGCATAACTACAGACGATAATGGGTATGTCTCCATTCACATAAATGCAGTAGTAAATACTGTATGTCTTTACGGAGTCTACGGGGAATTTTTGGCCAAGCTTTAGGGCTCGGATACCCCACATTAAATTCGGGCTTGTACCACATCTGACCGCGTTGGGCGATTGGTAGATATCCTGCAGTTGGAGATTCTCGCAGTCGACTACTTCTTCTATGCACCGCTGGCGAATCTTATATGTGTTGTTCTTGTCCTAAGTATTATCGTTCATTATCGACCTTCGTATGATTATTCTATTCAGTAACCTTCCCTCGGTTACAACACTTGGAAGAAACGTGCATAGAGTGTGGTCGTCTTACCACACCCACAGAATTTCCGTCAGTCACCATGGTTTGTGCAACAGATTTTGACCAAGCACAAAACTGCCCAGGTTCGATAAACAACATCTGGCCCTTTGCGACGTTTTTTTTCTTTTCAAAAATCAAATCTCACTTGAAAGATTTCAAGAGGTCTCGGGAATCCAAGAGAATGTGTCGAGTAGCTGCTTGCTATCCCAAATAAAAAAAGTTCCAGCATTGTTTCCATCGATGGAAACGACGCCAAATAAAGTGAGTGGCTTCAGAAGGAGGCTACTTCGAAGGAGATTAAATGCTGAATTGGTATGTGTTGTAGTTTTTTTTTCTGTAGCATCAGTTCAGATAATTTTTGATCAGACTTCGCAAAAATAAACAAGAGTAAGACTGAGGTATTACGGATATCTCTCATTAGGTTTCAATAAAATAGCCATTTGCCAGACTAGCTCAGATTCGCATATAACAATACGGGGGAGAAATAGCTGTTGACCACTGCACTGGCTTTTAGACGGTGTAGAAGCCCAAAGAACGTAGAGGCTACCACTTGCTTCGTTCTTGGCAAACATCCAGAAAAGATTGGACTTATTGAGTATTCAACAAGATGCCTTCAGGAATTACCAAAACACATTCATTTCTAAGCCTTCTTGCTTTGGCCAAACAACGATTCGTATTGCATGCCCATAAACACACACACACACACACACACACACACACACACACACACATATATATATATATATATATATATATATATATATATATGTGTGTATTTCTATCGATCTGACCACGCCTTACGAAGATCCTTCTCTCTCTTTTTCTCATATATATATATATATATATATATATATATATATATATATATATATATATATATATATATATATATATATAAAATAGATTGTTTTTTTCACTGGGTAAACTTCTGAAAAAGGTCAGTGCTCGCAGCAATTTGCCGGTGCACAGTCGGACATTATGACGCTTTCGCGATAGCTTAAGTAAAAAAAAGAGAAAAAAGGAAAACGCCGCTATTCGGATACAAGGACATTTTTGTAGGTTCTTCAAGGCCAAAATAAAAAAAAGATATTTTTTTCTTATTCTTTTCTTTTCCTGACTGTCTGTGTGTGTGTGTGTGTGTGTGTGTGTGTGTGACGACTACTTTTAATCTTACGTTTGTTTCCCTTCTTTTTTTTTTTGAAGGGTCGTGTGTTTGATAGTGATTGAAGCCACGGACGATTGTATTACACAGCAGAAGGCCGTAAAGCGTAGAAAACGGTTGGAATGAACGGACAATGGTTGGAGAAGCCGCAGGCTGAAAGCTTTCAGAGGAAAAAGTGAAAATATTAACAAAAGACGTACTCGAATCGAACTATTTGTCAGGACACCATTTTGAGAAAACGTAATTGGAACAAAATCACGAGATGGTCCTTGAAATTAATTTACGAGACCTCAGTAGTTTTTAAATTCTTACATATTTTTTTGCGACATTTAAATACCTTTTTAGTGAGGCCAGCAATGTAAAATTCAAACAGCAAAGTTTAACAGATATACCGCAAAAATAATGCAACTGAAAGCAATAAATTTAAATTTATACATTTTTTTCTCGAATATTAACAACAGAATTAAACAAATTAATTTATTCGACGATTTATTTACCAGAATAATTTTATATTTACAAGATTATACAAATATGTAAACTAACTACAATGTAATATTTATTATTTACCATATATCTATATCTATAATTCTCAAAATGTGTGTGTGTATGTATGTGCGTGGAGAGACAGAGTAAATACCGTGTTTGTATGTGTGTTTGTGTGTGTGTGAGAGAGAGAGAGATCGTATACTGTTTATGCTTTTCCACAGTTTTCATCCGATTTTGAGTCCAAATTGTTGGCGACAATGGCTCTCCACTACTTCTTGTTCATTATAACTTTCAGCAACTTTTTCCTATCTGTTCTTGGATATATATCTTTCGTAAAAACTTTAATAAATATGTATTTTAAATTATTAAAATAATATTATTTATTATTATACAGTCCCCTTTTCAGAGCCACCCCCCATTTGGTGATGTGCCTCAGTTGTTCCCAAATGTTGTTACTGATATTGATTTTCGGGTGGGCGGATTTTTCACTTAACTGCTCCAATTGAACGGCAAACATTCCCTGTAATAAAGGACCCGGTCGAAGGCGGGTTAGTCTGCTAGTAAAGAATAGATATGAAAACATTTTTTATTCATAAATGCATAAAAAATATCTATCGAACAAAAAGATTTTTAAGAAACACGTTTATGGCGAGTAACTTTAATTACAGATTTTTTTTTAAAATGCATTTTCCGTGCACTTTTTTTTGCACTTATTCCCGCCAAATAAATTCACTAAAATAAGTTGTAAACTTAGAATAAAATTTATAAATTTTCTTCCATTTGTTCAGGTTTTATCAGAATTTTAAAAATAGCTTTTCAAAACTATAAATTTGCCGAGTAAGTGCAGTCATGGCGGCTTCAAAAAGAAAACTGATCTTTTGAAACACCGTTTCTTGGTATTCTTTTTCTTTTTCTTTCCTTTTCTTTTCTTTTCTTTTTGCGGGTACGTTTGCTAAGCTTTGCCATGTAAAAGAGAAGTCATATCAATCAGATAGGGAAAAAATGGATAAAACATCTTGTAGCCATAAGTTATTTATGCAATATTAGTCTGGAAAGAAAAACTGTCACATTTGAAAACGGAAAAGAAACAAATGTTTATTTGGTCTTACTATATATATATATATATATATATATATATATATATATATATATTAAGCTTTTCACCCCAAGCAAGGCTGGAAGCCACTAGCACGCAAGGGGTTACAGAAGGTTTGGAGGAAGAGCAGATAGGAGTGGTAAAGGAGAGGATGTGGAGAAAGATAGTGGATCGATCAAGGCAAGGGGATTACAGAAGATTTGGAGCGAGAGCAGATGGGAATGAAAGGGGAAAGGATGCGGAGAAGGGAAGTGGATAGTTCAAGGCAACTGGAGATGTCGATTGACGTTACACTTAAATAGTTGGAGATTATATTTGTCAGGGAAACAGGAATAAGGAAGGGAGTTCGAGATGTGCGAGACATGAAGCTATTGGAGTAGAAGAGACGTCTACATCTAACAGTTTCAACAGTGAAGGGGTGGGAACGGGATGCCAGCCTCGTAGGATACTTAAATTCATGAGGCCTGGGAACCAGCGAAAGCAGCTCATCGGAGCAATTACCGTGAAAGTATTTGTAAAAAAGACAGAGCGAGGCAACGGCGCGTCTCTGAGAGAGCGACTGCAGACGAGATGACAGATCAGGGCCAATTGGATCTTATCAAGAATCCTGATGCAAACAGCAGGGGCTCCAGACCATATATGGCAGCAATACTCCATGCAAGGGCGAATGGTTGATTTATAGATTTGCAGGATCGATTCCGGGGAGAAAACTTTCCTTGCTGTGGATATTAAGAGTAAAGTATATCTTACTCTAAGACTATTTCCTTTAATGCCTTACATTACTTTATCTATATATTTTAAAGTTATTTTTTACACCTTTTTATTTCTCTCTTAGTTTTAAATTAATATTTCATTCTTTATATAACCACAATTTAATGTCATAAGTTTAATATCCGGGTTTAATTTTATAAAACTTCTTTCCCTTTAAGACAAATACTTTCTACTCTCCTCTGACACCGACTCGTGCCTTTCGTCTGACTGAAACATTTAACGGATAAATTCTATATTATTTTTTCGACCGTTTTTTTTTATTTTTCATTTTATTTTATTTTATTTTTTAACTTTTGCAGTTTAATTTCTATTTCTGACTCGAATTCAGTCCATACCGGGGTTGAAAAGGCAGACAGCTTATATTTTCTTCTGCCGAAATAAGTTTAATCCTCATATGAGGTGATTTTGGATTTTATTGGTTATTAATTATCTGCTCTGTAATGATAAATACATTGAGCTCTTTTTATGAATCAGTTTTAATATTTTATATTACTAGGATAATATAAAAGATTACTCGGATGATATACCAACGGATCTGTTACCTTTATACATACACACACACACACACACACACACACACACATATATATATATATATATATATATATATATATATATATCAATTATGTGGTGCAGGTTCAATTTATATTACGCGAATCATTCATACGAAAAGCAGATAATGAAGTTAATGATATAAATGGCAAGAATCACACTCGCAAACAATTTTTAATAATAAAATACATTAACCTCGAATCCGTTAATGAATGGTATGATCCTTGTTTATAACTTCCGGTTTTATCAGGTCTTTTTTTACTACTAGCTTTCAATTGTTTCATACAATCATCTTCAGGTAGGGAAATAGGTTAGTTTTTTACATCCAGGTAATAACAGGACATCGAAAGATAAAGTGTAATCCGAAAGATGTGTTTTTAGAAATGTGATATTGTTAACTGTAAGAAATTCTTTTGGAGCGTGTAGTCACGACGCTGAGGTTGAAATTTTTTTAAATTTTAAAATTGTGCGTTCTTGTACTAATATAGTAATATGAGAATTCTTTTGTAGAAGTAGGTTTTTTAGTAAAGGTGGCATGAACTAAATTTTATTATTAAAAATTGTTTGCGACAGTGATTCTTGCCATTTATATCATTAACTTCATTATCTGCTTTTCGTATGAATGATTCGCGTAATATATATATATATATATATATATATATATATATATATATATATATATATATATATATATATATATATAAAAGTATTGAGATAAAATCTATGACAAAGTGGAAAAGGTTTTTATGTGACGTGTTTCGCCCTGAGGGACGCTGGTAATTTTAAATAAATTTGCTGAGCGGGTACACAGTCATGCCGACATCAAAAGGAAAAAACAATGTTTTGAAACACCGTTTTTTGTTTTCTTTTTGTTTTCTTTTCTTTTTGCAGGTACGTTTGTTAAGCTTTACCATGTAAAACATAATTCATATCAATCAGATAGTAAAAAAAATGGATAAAACATCTTGTAGCCATAAGTTATTTGTGCTGTACTAGGTTGGAAAGAAAGTCTGTCACAATTAAAGAGGAGGAAAGAAACAAAAGCTTCTTTGTTTTTTTATACACGTTTTAAAACAAAACAACTGCATTAAGTGGTTTATTTACCATTTGTGCCTGACGAGATGGAGAACCATGAATTGAACGATATGCGTAGATATATGTGTGTTTATTAATATATATATATATATATATATATATATATATATATATATATATATGCTTGCGAGAGTGATTCTTGCCATTTATATCATTAACTTCATTATCTGCTTTTCGTATGAATGATTCGCGTAATGAAAATTGAACCTGCACCACATAATTGATATTAAAATAACCGATCCGACGTGCGAATTCCTGATAATAACTGTGACATTACTCTATTTATTGAACAATTTAGTTCATGCCACCTTTACTAAAAAAACCTACTTCTACAAAAGAATTCTCATATTACTATATTAGTACAAGAACGCACGATATATATGTGTATGTGGATATGTGTGTGTGTGTATATACACACACACATTCACATACATATACACTTATACATATACACATATAAACATACACATGTATACACATATACACACATATACATACACACCATACCACATATACACATATACATATAAATACATACATGCATACATATACATACATACACACATACATACATACATATATATATATATATATATATATATATATATATATACATACATACACAAATATACATATATACCTACACCCACATGTCCGTATATGCAGAAAATATGTCAATATTCAAACGTATCTACATTATTATATTTCACCCATATTCACCCATATTATATATACGAACTCACAAATTCATATATTTATACATATATACATACACACATTACCCGTAATCACATATCTGTGGCGCGACACACATATACCCATATATACATATACCTACACACACACACACACATATTTATATATATATATATATATATGTATATATATATATATATATATATATATATATACATACACGCATCCGCACATATACATGTACTTACATACCCATATACATACATATATACACCCATATATACATGCAATTACATATATTAAAAAAAAAAGCACACCTATATACCTACAGGTATATATACATAAATATCAATATTCATACCCGCCCACTACAAATATGTGTTCACAATTCACAATTACACCAAAGCATGCCTATTTTTCTATATAAAAACATATACATATACATGTCAAAAGACGTATCAATGTTCCACTTCAGTTACATAGTTATATACATACAGTTATGTGTTCACATACATATGTGCATAACAACATTTCAAAAGCAAAAATAGAGATCAAGTAATATTAGTCTTCCTATATAGTTACTTCTAAATATATTTCGTTAGGTTGAGTTTGTTCTTATGTCGGCATTTAAAAATTAGTTCATTATGTCTGTTTAGTAATACATCCGGATCGTTATGCTTTATAATGAGGATCTTTTCTCCCAGACACAGATCGCATCTGTCTCTGAAATTTATTCGAGTTCTGGCTCTCGAGATGATCTTTATATATATTCCAGGACTTATTAAGGAATATAGTTGAGAGATTTCCCTTTGGCTTCTCTACAAGTTAAATTTCTCTTCTTCAGGACGTAGGTGACCAGTCCCCTCTAAAATTTCCTTTATTATCTGTAAATTTTCATTATATTTCTTTATATTTCGATGTTTCGATCAGATTTTATAAGCATATTTAATAGGGTCAATACATAAGCAGATTTGTAAGGTTACTTATTTCTTAAAATTATAATATTTTCTTTGTTACTGTTCTTTTATGGACAATCGATAATTATGTAACCGCTTTAAATTTAGTACCAAATAAAAAAAATATTAAATGCTAAATTTATTTGACGTATATTTTATTATGAATGCGAACGTCGAGATAAGCGACTAAAAAGTTGGATTGACGGTCGATTTGGAATTCTAGGTTGTCGCGTTTGATTTGGTACAAATATCCTTGTTAATAACTGAAAATAAAACTCATCTCTTCACAACGAAGACTTAATAGCAGGCTGTTATCTCCAGTTTTGACTGGAATTTCGTCTAAAAGGACAACTCTGAATTTTAAACAAATTAGCCGTGAGACAAGGAAACCCGTCCCGTATTTACAACTAAAACTTCTGCAGCAACATCTAACATGGGATGTGGCCCGATATTTCACTGTGGTGTCTAAAGAGTTAACACGAGTATATATATATTATTATGTTAATATCTATGTTGGATTGAGTGTGGATATGGAACGCAAGGTTAGATTTCTTAGTGGGTTAGGTATCTAGCAGTGTAGATAAAGTAATTTTGATTTCTACCTAAATGCACCTAGAAAAAAACGCAAGCGTTTACACTTCTTTTAATATCATTACTCGTAATGAAGTTGTTCATACGCCCTCTTGTTTCAGTGGTTCCCAGACGGAGTGGCACGCCTAATATGCACAGCTGAAGAGGATAGCAGGTGAGGCGGAATGATGGAAAGACGATCAAAGATTTACAGTTTCAAAAATTCATATGCCAAAAATATTTCAAAATTTAAAATATTATTATGAATTACATGTAATTGCATGCATGAGTACCAGTATAAAGAGGTATAAATGATTATTCACCAATTTTATCACTGTGATATTTTTGCACTATATCAAGTATAGAGAATATAGTAACTTGTTATCTGTCTATATTTCTGAGATGAGGTATTATGTACACTATTTACATTATTCGGACTATTGTGCTCATCTTTGTTACCATATTTATTACAACGTTTCGGCCTTTTAGTATCTGTCTATATTTCTGAGATGAGGTTTTATGTACACTATTTACATTATTCGGACTATTGCCCTCATCTTTGTCGCTATATTTATTAGAACGTTTCGGCCTTTCAGTATCTGTCTATATTTCTGAGATGAGGTATTATGTAGACTATTTACATTATTCGGACTAATGTCCTCATCTTTGTCGCCATATTTATTACAACGTTTCGGCCTTTCAGTGTCTGTCTATATTTCTGAGATGAGGTATTATATAAACTATTTACATTATTCGGACTATTGTCCCCATCTTTGTCGCCATATTTATTACAACGCTTCGGCCTTTGTACGCTCCGGCCTTCTTCAGGTGGCTCGAATGTCGAACTGAACCCTTTATTTCGCTCACTGGGGTAGACTGTTCTAGTTCCACGTGCCATGTTTAATGGATGTCAGTGACAGGACCCGAAGAGTGTGAATTCAATACCCGGTTAAAGCAGTGGAGAACTTGGGGATGGGAATTAACAGGAGATAACTGATAACTGACATCCATTAGGCATGGCACGTGGAACTAGAACAGTCTACCCCAGTGAGCGAAATAAAGGATTCAGTTTGACATTCCAACCACCTGGAGAAGACCGAAGCGTACAACGTCCGAAACGTTGTAATAAATATGGCGACAAAGATGAGGACAATAGTCCGAATAATGTAAATAGTATAGTAACTATGGTCTGCAAATTGGAGGAGAGAGTTATCAATGATAATGTTCTGACTTCTTATCCGCGGTTGTCTCCTTTTAACCTCTTCTCAGAGTGTTATTTTTTTAATTTACTTTTTTTCACATAAAATTTTGTGAGGCGCGAATAAATTTTCATTCCGACAATGCGGACCAGAGAGAAAAAGAATGGCAACCATTGTCTTATTTCATCTCTGTCATGTGTCTTCTATTTAAACTGCACAAAAAAATACATGAACCTGCTTGCAATTGAATTAGCTTTAACGTCCCTTATAAAATAAAACGATGTTTCCGTGTGCAAATATCTATCAGAGGAACAGCGACTCTCTAGCGCTAAAATTCTAAATACGTAACTTTTGTCACTCACAGAAAGATTGCAGTCTCCACTAGCGGCCATTTTTTTTTAATATGTTCGTGTACGCATGCGTGAGACAAAAAAGCTGGGGTGTGACCAATGTCCAATATCGCCAAAGTGAATTCGGCGCGTATTTATTTGTTAGCGGCTGTTTGCCTTTATTTTTTATTTGTTAGTTTATTGTACATATCGATTTTCTTTTCCTTTTGCTTCCACCTTTTTTACGCCGTTTTCCTCGGTTTTAAATTGTATTTCCTTTCTCGACCTATGATCAATGATTGATAACAGGGAAAAATGCCGTAAACATACGCAGACAAGTATTCCAATATTTTAAATGTATTTAGATGAACACTACTTGCAGCCGTGCAAACAGACAAGGAAAATATGTTTTACAGGCTGAAAGAGACATAAAAAAATTGAGCCAAAAAATACTGACAGAAATCGTAGAGTGCAAAAGACCTGAAATTCAATATTTTAAAACCTGTCAAAGATGTCTATGGAGTCGAGGAGGAATACAGAAGATGGTTTTGAAAACAATTCATTCCAAATTATCAAAGCACGATAAAAAGTTGAAGAAAAAAAGAAAAGAAAAAAGAAAAGGTGATCAACACGCGTAGAAATATACAAAGCAGTGAATGAGTAGATTAAAATATTTTAACCCAGGGGTTGTCAACCTCTCTTGCCCCATGCAAACCTTTTACCATTTGTCAGAATGCCATTACCTCACTTCTTTTCAAAGTGACAGGTCAGAGAGGCCAAATTCTATAATTGCTCTCCTCGTCCTCCCTAAACTTATTGGGGTCACAATTCACCCCTAAAAATCCAAAATTCACCTGATGGGGTGAAATTCCCCCCCTGTTGAGAACCCCTGTTTTAACCCTTTGAGCCCTGCATTCCTGAACAATTTTAACCCTTCTACCTGAGCTTCTGAGTCAAAATTAGCAAATAATTGGTATGTAATGTCATGGTAGGTATAAAAAATACCACCGTTCAACCGGTATCTCGGGATTAAGTCATTTTTCTCTACCACCGTTCAGCCGGTGGCTGGGCATTACGTCATTTTTCTCTATCACCGTTCAACCGGTGACTAGGAATTGCGTCATTTTTCTCTACCACCGTTCAACCGGTGACTGGGAATTGCGTCATTTTTCTCTACCACCGTTCAACCGGTGGCTGGGCATTACGTCATTATTCTCTACCACCGTTCAACCGGTGACTGGGACTTGCGTCATTTTTCTCTACCACCGTTCAACCGATGACTGGCCATTACGTCATTTTTCTCTACCACCGTTCAACCGGTGGCTGGGCATTACGTCATTTTTCTCTACCACCGTTCAACCGGTGACTGGGACTTGCGTCATTTTTCTCTACCACCATTCCACCAGTGGCTGGGACTTGCGTCATTTTTCTCTACCACCGTTCAACCGGTGGCTGGGCATTACGTCACTTTTCTCTACCACCATTCAACCGATGGCTGGGCATTACGTCATTTTTATCTACCACCGTTCAACCGGTGGCTGGGCATTACGTCACTTTTCTCTACCACCATTCAACCGATGACTGGGCATTACGTCATTTTTCTCTACCACCGTTCAACCGGTGGCTGGGCATTACGTCATTTTTCTCTACCACCATTCAACCGATGACTGGGCATTACGTCATTTTTCTCTACCACCGGTAAAGTGATGATCAGGGCTCAAAGGGTTAATGGAATAACGAACGAATAATAATGAGAATTAAAATAACTGCGAGATAAGTAACAAAAAAATACGGGTTGCCGACAGAGTGTAATCGCTACTTTCCTTCAGGGCATGAGCAATCATGACTCTCCACATTTTTCTTTTATTATCTGTGAATCCAGAGCTGTCTTTTACTTCTTTAAAACATATGCGGTCATGGCTCTCCACATTTCCTCTCATTATCTAGGAATTGTCAAAACTTACGTGGAAAGTCAGTGGAGTGTTTTCCTGTAACTTTCTCAATGGTTTTGAGCCCAGACCGTTTTTCAATTCTTCAGGACATAGGCAGTCATGTTTCTCCACAGTTTCCTTTATTATTTGTGAACTGCTAAGACATATAGCGGTAGACACTGAAGTACTTTCTTGTAACTTTCTCAACGGTTTTGAGCCCAAACTGTCTTTCCCTTCTTTAGGACATAGGCGGTCATGGTTCTTCACACTTTCTTTTATCTGGGAATTGCCAAGACTTACA
>OZ038512.1:4220043-4222543 GCA_964036315.1 Acanthosepion esculentum | reverse complement strand
AATGCCGGACAAAAGAGAAAAGAAAGAGAGAGAGAGAAAGAGAGAGAGAGAGAGAGAGAGAGAAATATGACTTTTTTTTTCTCGAAAAAAAAATTCTTCGGCGCATTTTTTCTCTTTTCATTTTTCTATTAATAATTTTGAAATTCTGTTTAATTTCACTGTTCGTTTGTTCCTGACAACTTTCACACACACACACACACACACACACACACACACACACACACACACACACAAACACACAGAAAGAGAGAGACACATTTTCTCACACTTTTCACGATCGATTGTCTCCCCTGTTTTTTCTCATCCAATTTCGAAACTTATACAATCTTACTATGTTCCTAATCTAGCAATCCATCTATCGCACTGAGTAGGTTCATGCCTGTCTATCTAGCTAGCTAGCTATCTATCACAGTCTGTTCATATCTATCTTAGTTTGTTGATATCTATCCATCTGTCTATCTACCTTTCTATCTATCTATGGATCTATCTTGGTGTGATCATAGCTATCTATATGTCTTAATTTGTTGATATCTATCTATCTAGCTAGCTAGCTAGCTATCTCAGTCTCTTTATTATCTTTGTCAGTCTGTTCAAATCTATCTATCTATCTATCTATCTTTTCTATACTTGCTAGTTTCAGTCTTAATTATAAATTTGCATATCATATCATGTCATATATATATATATATATATATATATACATATACATATATATATATATATATATATATATATATATATATATATATATATATATATATCTATATATATATAGTTTACGAAAAACTAGGTAATCCGTATGGGTAGACCCAAGGAGGATAAAATCCAGAGAGCAATGTGTCAATGCCTTGACTTCCTCAAACAATTTAAATTTGAGAGAATAGAAATTTTACATCTAACTCAATCATCTCTCTCTCCCCCTCACTTCCTCACTTCGTTAATTTACATATACTTAGTACTGCCCGTCAAAAATGTAAAAATTTATTTTCATTTTTCGTTTCAACCTTTGGAAGTAAAGTCTGATGATCCGCGGTCCTTTAAAAGGGCTGTGTTGAAATAATTTATTACATGGAACCGTAAAGTGGTCTGTTTTTATTTTTATATATATATATATCAGTTGAGAATCCTTTATCCAAAATCCTTGGGACCGGGAGTATTTCGGGTTTTCGGGTATTTCGGGTAGAATACAAGATATTTGATTTGTATATAGCATCTATAAAATGGGACAGCTTGGAAATGGAACCCAAGCATAAACACAATATCCCTTTACATTTCATAACACATTTTGTACATATATTCTGAAGGCAGTTTTATATAAAATTTAATAAATTTTCTGTACATTCAGATACAGATAATGACGTTAGTCCTGCAATTCTCACGGAGATTTTTTAAGTGGTGAAATAAAGTTTTCACGTAAAAAATAATGTTTCTTACTTTCTGTACGTGTACAAAAAACATGATTACTTTTTACAAAAAATATATATAAATGCAGGACATTTTGACATTTTGAATAATATCTTTACTGAGCACGAAACACCTGCTATGTAATCCACGAACGAAGGTGTTGCTGTGACGATCGCTAACAAAAACACTGGCGCCATCTATGGCAGATTAGGGTCACTTACAACAGCTGCACATCACATAGGAATATTCCCATTGCTTTAGGAAATTTTCCATTTGTGGCAAGTCGTTTCAGCAGCTGAAACATTTTCGGATTTCGGAGGTTTTCGGATTTCGGAGGTTTTCGGATTTCGGAGGTTTTCGGATTTTAGAATTTCGAATAAACGATACTCAAGCTGTATTTGAATAGATTTCATTAAACATTTACAGCTAAAAAATTGGACGGAACTTTCGTACAGTCAGATATATAAAACAATTTGGAATAATTTCTACTTCCTATAGTGAATCAGTTGCTAAGTCTTCGGCTAGGAAGTTATGATGTCCTGCCAGACAATTCTTCTCGCTATAATCGATTTTGCCAGTTTATAAATCAAACATAATGTGATTGCTGCGGATGAGGGATCTCGGCTCCAGTCCCGTTCCTACAGCCATACCGATGTCTCCCTCCGGTTACTTTTATAAATATTATAAGGGCAATTGCTCTGAGGAGCTTTTTTAGTGCGGCGACTGAATGGATTTAAGCGTGTTACAAGTTTTATCGCCTTACTGCTGAAATAGCTAAATGTTACTGGAAGATCTATTCTAATAGATTCTTTCCTCGCCGGTGGAACTCACTTACGGATCTTAAATTGCTTGTAACCTAGAATCTACCAAAAAAATAAAAATATGGAAAGGTTGAAGCAAAGAAAGAAAGAAAGAAAGAAAGAAAGAAAGAAAGAGACGGAATGATGAAAGAAAGAAAGAGAAAGGAAGAGACGGAATGATGAAAGAAAGAAAGAAAGAGACGGAATGAAGAAAGAAAGAAAGAAAGAAAGAAATGAAAGAAAATGAAAGAAAGAAAAATGAAGGAAAGAAAAATGAAAGAAAGAAAAAGACGGAA
>OZ038512.1:4210043-4215043 GCA_964036315.1 Acanthosepion esculentum | reverse complement strand
GAGGGTAGGAGGAGAGGGATGAGGAGAAAGATAGGGATGGGGAGTAGGGATAAAAGAAGGTCGATGAAAAGTGAGGGAGTGGAAGATAGAGAGAGGGTAGAAGGAGAGGGATGAGGAGAAAGATAGGGATGGGGAGTAGGGATAAAAGAAGGTCGATGAAAAGTGAGAGAGTGGAAGATAGAGAGAGGGTAGAAGGAGAGGGATGAGGAGAAAGGTAGAAATGGGGCAAAGGAATATAAGAGTGGCGGAGAACAGAGGGAGAATGGAGAGTGAGAAAGGGAGAGATAAGAAGAAATAGAGAAGGAATAAGGAGGAAGGGGGAAAATGAGTGAAATGGGGATAAAGAACGAAAGGAGGTAGAAGGAGAGGGGTGAGGAGAAAATAGAGAATGGGAGAAGGAATAAAAGAGGGTCGATGAAAAGTGAGTGAGGGGAAGATTGAGAGAGGCTAGAAGGAGAGGGATGAGGAGAAAGAGATGGGGAGACGGAAGTAAAGAGTGGCGGAGAACAGAGACAGAGGGGAGAGTAGGAACGAGTGAAATAGGAAGAAAGAGAGAGGGAAGAAAAAGGAATGGAGAAAATGAGCGAAATGGGGAGAAAGAGAGAAGGGGAGGAAAGAGAGTGGATATAAAAAGGGTCGATGAAATGTGACAGGGGGAGATAGAGGGAAGATAGAAGGAGAGGGACGAGGTGAAAGATAGAGATGGAGAGAAAGGGCGAAGGGAGAAAAGAGTGGCGGAGAACAGAGGGAGAGGGGAAAGTGAGAAAGAAAGCGATAGAAAGAAAGAGAGAGGAATGGAGAAAATGAGAGAGATTGGGAGAAAAAGTGAGAGAGAGTGAGGAAAGATTGCAGGTAAAAGAGAGAGAGAGAGAGTAGATAAAAAGTGAGAGAGTGGAAAATAGAGATGAGGAGAAAATACAAATGTGGAGAAAGAGAGGAGGGGGAAAAGAGTGGCATAGAAAAGAGGTAGAGGGGCGAGAAAATGAGAAAGATAGAGAGGGTGGAAAGGGATTAGAGGTAAAAAAGGGTCGATAAAAATGAGAAATTAGAGAGGGTAGGAGGAGAGTGATGAGGAGAAAGATAGGGATGGGGAGAAAGAGAGAAAGAAAAAGTGTGGCGGAGAAGACGGGAAGAGGGGACGAGTAAGAGTGAGAGAGGAAGAAAGAGGAGAGAAAAAGAGAGAGGAAAGATGACTGGTTTTAAAAGTAATAATAAAGAAATTTATATAGATATCTAAAGAGATTAAGAGAGATTTTTATTGGTATATACGGGATTTTCTAATGGTTTATACGTGTTTGGGTTGAATTCTGTTTTTTTTTAAATTTTCTTAAACAAAGAAATTAATATGAAATAGACAAATGTGCCTTAACCGACTGAGACGCAGAGAATCGTTCATACTGGCAAGGTTGATCTTACTTTTAAACTTCCATCAATCTCTCATATACATAATGTGTGACGTCATTTGTTTACATTTGGATACGCTTTGAGCAGATATGAATGTACGTGAAAGATTCATGGAAGATTGTAGTTTAAAAGCAGTAATATCGACCTTGCCAATCGAACGATTCTCCATGGCTCGATCGGTTATGGTTAAATGACGGTTCCGTATAAGATACTGGTTCGATCCCTATCGGAAAACGAATATTTTCTATGAAAATTTCCCAGACATTCAGCCCGGTAAATGATATTAATACTGTTTATTATAAAAACAGAGCATTTATTTCAATACTTGCATCTATAAAAAGAATGTATAAACATAAAAATGTCTTAAAATAAATTAATGTCAATCAGACCAAATGGATAAGCCTTACTAAAAATAAATATATCTCCTGACAGAAATCGAACCTGCATTCCCGCTTATCATCAATGAAGCCGTACGGTCGCAGCACACGCTTACCAATTATGGCAAGATCCAATTTTGAAAAGAATGATCGCAGCCGTGAGAAATGGTTTGTTTACAACAATATGAAGCGGAAACGGTCGCGGGGGAAAACGAAATGTCCTATCCAAAAGCCAGTTTCTTTGCTGCCTAGCCGGTGGGAGTTTTTTTTTTTTTTTCAATTTTTTAATTGTTATCAGTCTATATTTCTGAGGTATTATATACATTATTTACATTATTCGGACTATTGTCCTCATCTTTGTCGCCATATTTAACTGAACATGGCACAGTGGATAAAGGCGTTAGTTAGATCCAGTGACAGGACCCAAAGAGTGTGAGTTCAATACCCCGTTAAGGCAGTGGAGAACTTTCAGAGGGAAATTAACAGGAGATAACTGATAACTAACATCCATTAAACATGGCACGCGGAACTAGAAAAGTCTATCCCAGTCAGCGAAATAAAGGGTTCAGTTCGACATTCCAACTACCTGAAGAAGGCCGGAGCGCACAACGGCCGAAACGTTGTAATAAATATGGCGACAAAGATGAGGTCAATAGTCCGATTAATTTAAATAATGTTTTTAATTGTTTCTCTCTAAGAAAGGCGGTGACGCCACTAAGACGCAATGGCAGTGAAAGAGACTGGGAAGACTTTTGTAAGGTGAATGGGAAAATAAGAGAACAGGGTTTAAATTTATGAAAATTGTAGATGACAACAAATCGGGAGTTCCACAGACAAGATGTGAGAAGAAATAAAAGTATTAGAATTAAAGAGACAGTTCTATCTAGCTAGTTCAACGGTAACACAGTGAGACCTAATTGCCAATCTAGTAGCACGCTTAAATTTATGCAGTCGTGGCACCAAAGAGAAAAGCTCATCAGATCAATGGCCATGAAAATATTTGTAGAAAAATCGGGGGAATCCACGTCACTACTTTGAGAAAGTGAGTGATGTCGAGGTGCCAGGTCAGGATCGATTATATTACAGATCCTTCTTTGGATTTTGTATTCAATTCACTGACGAATAGATAATGCCTTGATCACAAGATCGTCCACAATAAATTTACGCTGAGAATCTTACATCTCACGATTCCTGGCAGATCTTCTATTATCACAGTGTGGAATATCTAGGAACAAAACTGATGGAGACAAAAAGAAAAAAGCATTTGAATGAAGTCGGCTATTTGCCATGATAATATTTGTAGAAAAGACAGAGGGAAACCACACCACGTCAGGTTAGTATCGATTACATTGCAAATCCTTTTTTAATTTTGTCAAAAGAATGTCGAGTTGTACAGCAGGGGCAACAGATCAAATATGGCGGCAATATTCAATGTACCAAGGAATGGTAGATTTATAAAAGTGCAAGATGGGATCAGTGTAGTATATGTGTGCTCTGCCTACAACCAAATTGCCACTCCTTAGACCTTTTCCTAGCATCAGAGTTGTATCTGTGCATTTTGGTAAGGATCAAATGACCTCTCATTGAGCCTTTCCCTAGGATCAGTGTTGTATTTGTGCGCTTTGGCGAGGATCAACTGTATGGGGTCAGTGTAGTATCTGTGTGCTCTGCCTACGATCAAATTTCCGCTATTTGGTCCTTTCCTGAGGATCGGTCTTGTATCTGTGCACATGGTCAAGGATCACCTGCTTAGGATTAGTGTAGTATCTGTGTGTCCTGCCTTTGATCAAATTACCTTTCCTTGGCCAATTCCCGGGAATCAGCTTTCATTCTGGGCGCTTTTTCAAAGATCTCCTGGTTAGGCTCAGTATAGTAACTGTGTGTCCCGCCTGCGATCAAATTATCGCATGTCTTTCCTGTTGCTTTTTCAAGCTTTGCAAGCCACGTTTCGCAATATTTTCCCAATATTTCTACCAAAGAAAGGTGCATTTGCAATATGAAGTCCTGTAAAAAAAAAAAAATTAATCAGTTATGTGCCATGCGTGATACACGCTTAGGCGATCATGTATCGAAAGATACATGACTGACGAGGCAGATTTTTTTTTCAGCAGTAGGTTCCATTTCTTTATGCGGTAGTCCTGTTACCATCCAAGGCTATAGAACCCGATCTGTCCTGCTATTTATCCATAGCTGTGGGGAGAAGAAGAGGATTCATACCTTTCCCAAGGGTATTAGCACGTAAGTGAATGTAATGGATTCGAATGGAAAGTCAGTCAGTTATGTGACATGCGTGATACACACTTATGCGATCATGTATCTTTCGATATATGACTGACGAGGTAGATTTTTTCCCGCAGAAGGTTACCATTTCTTTCTACCACATCCAAGACTATAGAACCTTTCTTGACATCCAAGGCTATAGAACCCGTTCTGCCCTGCAATTATCTATAGCTGGGGGGAGAAGAAGTGGATTAAGAAGTATTAAGCTGATATAAGTTGACATAGAGGGTGGTGAGGAATGGTGTGAGAGACATGGTCGAGTTTAGGAAGGGAAGCGAGAGTTTTAAAATTTATTTTTATTTTCCTTTTTATTATAATACTTAATAATGAGGAAGGAAGGGGTAAGGATGAGACATTGACCTATTTAATCGGTCAACTCAACGGAAATGATATGGGAAAAGGAAAAGGAGAAAAAAAGGGGAAAAGAAAAAAGGGGGAAGTAAAGAGAAAAGAGATGTACTTAGAGTTTTCGGAGGAAGAAGAGGGGTGGTATAACTTTAGCAATATAGATAAAAACAGATGATAGTAATTTAAATGTTTAAAAAACTCCATGAAGAAGTTAATTTAATGCTTGTTAGCAATTTAAATATTCAACTTCTCTACAAATAAATTAGGGATTTAATATAAGTTAATAAACAACAATAATAAAAAAAAAAATTTTACTAATAGTAATATTTTAATTCTGTATTCGTCCCTCCAAAAAGTGTGGATGGCCCTGCACAAAGCCTTCACCACTATAATCAAATCCTGTGTGGCTGTCGGGCTTTCAGTTTCTGGGAACTGATCTGTCTGACCCTCATACGTCGAGTTCGACGGGAGAGCGATAAAAAATATCGTGAATGGCTGTTAAGGTAAAATCGGTTAGAGTCTAATTCATGAATTTAATTTGTAGCTATTTTTAGATGTGTAATATTTCTTAATTAAAGTTTAGGTTTCAAA
>OZ038512.1:4187543-4205043 GCA_964036315.1 Acanthosepion esculentum | reverse complement strand
TTGGTATTCAGTTGATAGACTAAAAAGCTTTCATGTGTACCTATATCTATCTATCTATCTATCTATCGCAGTCCCTTCTGTCTATCTATCTATCTATCTATCTATCTTTCCATCTACTTATCTATTCCAATCTTTTCATATCTATCTATCGCAGTCTCTTCTGTCTGTCTGTCTGTCTGTCTATCTATCTATCTGTCTCAATATCTATCTATCTATCTATTTATCTATCGATCTCAGTCTCTTAATATCTATCTATCTAACTATCTATCTGTCTATCTTTCTCAGTTTGTTCATAACTATCTCAGTCTGTTCATATCTATCTATCTATCTATCTATATCAGTCTCTTAATATCTATCTATCTATCTATTTATCTCAGTCTCTTAATATCTATCTATCTATCAGTCTATCTATCTCAGTTTGTTCATAACTATCTCAGTCTGTTCATATCTATCTATTTATCTATCTATCTCAGTCTCAATATCTATCTATTTATCTATCTATCTATCTATCTATCTATCTCAGTCTCAATATCTATCTATCTATCTATTTGTCTATCTATCTCAGTCTCAATATCTATCTATCTATCTATCTATCTATTTATCTATCTCAGTCTCTTAATATCTATCTATCTCTCTATCTATCTATCTATCTATCTATCTCAGTCTCTTAATGTCTATCTATCTATCTATCTATCTATCTATCTATCTATCTATATCAGTCTCTTAATATCTATCTATCTATCTATCTATCTCAGTCTCTTAATATCTATCTATCTAACTATCTATCTGTCTATCTTTCTCAGTTTGTTCATAACTATCTCAGTCTGTTCATATCTATCTATCTATCTATCTATCTATATCAGTCTCTTAATATCTATCTATCTATCTATTTATCCCAGTCTCTTAATATCTATCTATATATCTGTCTATCTATCTCAGTTTGTTCATAACTATCTCAGTCTGTTCATATCTATCTATTTATCTATCTATCTCAGTCTCAATATCTATCTATTTATCTATCTATCTATCTATCTATCTCAGTCTCAATATCTATCTATCTATCTATTTGTCTATCTATCTCAGTCTCAATATCTATCTATCTATCTATCTATCTATCTATTTATCTATCTCAGTCTCTTAATATCTATCTATCTCTCTATCTATCTATCTATCTATCTATCTATCTCAGTCTCTTAATGTCTATCTATCTATCTATCTATCTCAGTCTCTTAATATCTATCTATCTATCTATCTATCTATCTCAGTCTCTTAATATCTATCTATCTATCTATCTATCTCAGTCTCTTAATATCTATCTATCTATCTATCTATCTCAGTCTCTTAATATCTATCTATCTATCTCTCTATCTCAGTTTGTTCAAAACTATCTCAGTCTGTTCATATATATCTGTCTCAGTCTGTTCATATCTATCTATCTATCTATCTATCTATCTATCTATCTATCTATCTATCTATCTACCTACCTGTCTGTCTACCTGTCGGTCTGTCTTTGTCGGTCTGTTCAAATCTATTTGTTCACGTCCATCTCACACTTTTTCCTATCTTTTATTTTAGACTGCATGTCTATCTGTTCTGTCTCACTCTCTCTGTCTCCCTCTCTCTCTCTCTTTATCTCCATATATATATATATATATATATATATATATATATATATATATATATATATATATATATATATATATATATATGCTAATCGTGATAGCGTTTAGCATGAAACGGACTGTCGACTCTGGGTGTTGACTTCAATATACACTTTTATTATGTTTACATACGCCTTATTACTTATATTAAGCACTTTAACCCATATATATAGCATTACTTATTTTATCATATATATACGTGTATGTATATATATATATATATATATATATATATATATATATATATATATACGCATCCTTTTTACTCTAGTAACTATCACAGACATTTTACATCTGACTGTTTGTCTCACTCTCTTGCTCTTTCTTTCACTCTCTGTATCTCTGTCTATTTCTCTATCTGTCTCTCTCTCTCCTTCTCTCTCCTTCTCTCTCACTCTCTCCTTCTCTTTCACTCTCCCTTTCATATAATATCATCTCGATCTTCTTCATTCTCGTCGGCCACCAATCTACCAATCACGGATTTGTTGCTTCTTCAACAATGAAGAACTTTTTCATTTCTTTTTTTATCCGTCTTTCTTTGTTATATGATGTCTGTGCGTATTTTCTGGTCTATTTGTGTGCAGCCGTACGATCAGGGGAGGAGAGACAGTTACAATTCGGCTTTCTCTTTTGTTGTTTTCGCTTTTTAAGCTACATATTATATCACAAAAGTCACGAAGGGTAGATCAAATTTATCAATAAACCCGCCGAAAATGATGGCGATGTCAGTTATACTTTATACATAATTTGAAACCATTTGCATTTTCAATGTCATATTGTGAGAGTGTGCGAATATAATTCATGAAAGACAAGGAAAAATAATAAATGTGAAAAAAATGAAAAATAATTAAAGAAAGAAAGAAAGAAAGAAAGAAAGAAGGGAAATATTGCAGACAAAATGAAAGGGAGGAAAAGAAAAACGAAAAAAAAGGAAGAGAAAGAAGCAATGAATGTGAAAGAATGAAAGAACAGAGACGGAGGTGGGGAAAATAAAAAGAGACAAGTAAAAGAAAGAAAGGAATATGGTAGAAAAAAACTGAAAGAAAAGAAAAAACACGAAGAGAAAGAAAGAAATATGGTAGATATAATGAACAGGAGAAGAAAAAATATACGAAGAGAAAGAAAGAAAGAAAGAACGGGGATGGAAGAAGAGAAGAAAATGATGAAGAAAAACAAGCAAATGTAAAAAGATAAAAATGCGGTAGACAAGACGAAAGGAGGAAGAAAACGAATATACGAGGAAAAAGAACGAAATCAAGAAAGAAAGAAAAAAGGAAGAAAGAAAGAAGGGAGGTGGAAGAAGACGAAGAAGAAAAGAAAAAGATGAAGAAAAAACTATAAGTAAATGCAAAACGAAAGAAAGAATTGTGGTCGACAAAATGAAAGGAGGAAGAAAAAGAATATACAAGGAAAAAGAAAGAAAGAAAGAAAGAATGAAAGAAAGAAAGAAGTGAGGTGAAAGAAGAAGAAGAAGAAGAAGAAGAAGAAGAAGAAGAAGAAGAAGAAGAAGAAGAAGAAGAAGAAAAGAAAAAGATGAAGAAAAACAAGTATATGAAAAAAGAAAGAAAGAAATGAGGTAGACAAAGGAAAAAGAAGAAAGAAAGAGTGGAGGTAGCAGAACAGAAGAAGAAGAAAGAAGTCAATGGAAAAAAGAAAGAAAGATAGAAAGAAAGGGAACATGTTAATGAATGAAGGATATCAAGAACAAGAATTTTAAAAAAAGAAAAAAAACTAACTAATTATCTCCGAGAAAGGAAAGAAATAAAAACGAAAGAGATAAATGAAGCCACTGAAAAAAAGAAAAAGTCTTCGACGAACAAAATTCTTATTGCATTAAATCTTTTCGAAACCTTTCGGACAATAACTATTCGCTTTGCCAGTGATTTGAAAAGGAAATTACTTCTTAAATGATGACAAAGAATAGAAAAAGAATGAAAAATAAACAGAATCTCGGACGGTGTAGAAAGCTCAAAGCAGATGAAAAAGAAAACTAAAAACCCTGAAAGATTTTATAGCAGAAAAGAAATCAGCAAAAGAAAAAGCCAGAGAGAAGAAACTAAACGTCTGTCAAATATGCCGTAGATTCAGTCATCCCAACATGAGAAGGAAAAAAAAAAAGATCTGAAAATTTATGAACAAATTGTTGCAGACGAATGCTCCAAATATTCGTAAGATAGAGTAAATTCGAAAAAAAAAACAGCAAAGAAAGAAAGAAAGAAAGAAAAAAAACCGTCTATCGATTATGGTGATTGAAATAAGAAGCAAAAGCGTCATTGAATTTTTTTAGAATGTCAAATACACCACTCGGGGCTGATGCGTCAATTTCAAGTCCGGGAACTGTGTGTAAATCGAGATGGAAAGAACGTTTGGCCCGGTCGGATGAGCAAATGTTTCCTTTTCAGCCTTGGCATGGCCATCAGCATTGTGAGTTGCTGCCGAAGTCGACATGATAAATGCCCATATTGGATCGAAGCCCCTAACAAGTTTGAATTACATGAATACCAATGCATATTCCTAAAATGAGAAACGGACAGAGACGAGGAGACAGACACATATACGCCGACAGATCGATAGATAATGGAAAATTCATACTAACAGATAAACAGATCCATATACATATATATATATATATATATATATATATATATATATATATATATATATATATATATATATATATATATATATATAATGTATATTTGGGCTTTCTCTCAAACGTGTTTTGTTAAATATGACAGTGAAGAAAATTTGATGATGTTTTTTTTTTTCAGTTTTTCTATATCTGCCGATATATCTGAGATGAGGTAATCTTTGTTGCCATATTCACGACCTTTGAGCGGTTGTGCGCTGAGGCCTTCTTCAGGATTTGTCTATATTTCTGAGATAAGGTATTGTAACTATTTACAATATTTGCATTATTTGGACTGTTGTCCTCATCTTTGTTGCCATATTCACGATGTTTCGGTCGTTGTACGCTGAGGCCTTCTTCAGGATTTGTCTATATTTCTGAGATGAAGTATTCTAACTATTTACACTTTCTACATTATTTGGACTATTGTCCTGATCTTTGTTGCCATATTCACGACGTTTCGGCCATTGTACGCTCAGGCATTCTTCAGAATTTGTCTATATTTCTGAGATGAGCTATTGTAACTATTTACAATATTTACATTATTTGGACTTTTGTCCTCATCTTTGTTGCCAAATTCATGACGTTTCGGCCGTTGTACGCTCAGGCCTTCTTCAGGATTTGTCTATATTTCTGAGATGAATTATTCTAACTATTTACACTATTTATATAGTTTGGGCTGTTATCCTCATCTTTGTTATCATATCCACGACGTTTCGGTCGTTGGACAATCTACGCCGGCGAACGAACTAATGATTCGATTCGAAATTTCAATCACCTGAAGAAGGACGGAACTTTCAAAGGCAGAAACATCGTGAATATGGCAACAAACATGAGTATTTCTACTGTTCTGGATTCCTCCAAGGTTTTTATAACACTCTTGGACTCTACTTTGAACAATAAGAATGTATTTAGCTCTAAGTTCAAACGATGATCCCTATTGTTGTTGTGACCTCCTCATCCAGTTTTCCTCTCTACAGGTCCCTCTTTTTTGAGCTTATTCACCGTTCTATTCATGGTTCTTGAATGTACTTTGATGATGGCAGCTAGAGTATTAATGTTGGTACCATTACTGAAGGCCTGAATGATTTTTTTCCTCTCATCATTGCTCAGTTAGAAAGACATAGTGGGGCTGAAACTAAACGATTTAAATCTGCTCTCTTTCTAGCTGAATAAATCAAAGTGTTTTTTCAGTGATTCTTACGACAAATGGCGTTTTAGATGACTAAATGTCTTACCTGGAATAAGAAACTCAATTAGTTTGGTGTTTTTAGATATTAAACATTTTGTAGGATGGATAGTTATCCCATGCTGTTACACGATTTGGACAATTTTCTGTTACATCCGGTATATATATATATATATATATATATATATATATATATATATATATATAATATATTCTCCCGTCCTTTTCGACGTATGAGTGTCTTTCAGTTCAGTTTTTAATCCTGTACCTGTCCCCGTCGCCTTAACTCTCCCTCCAGTGGACTTGTTGCTCAGGTGGAAGGAACACAGAACTGAACTACAGACTATCCAAACAAAAGATTTATTTAGAGTGGTGAAGGCTTGTGTAGAACCAGCCACACTTATTGGAAGTTCTGATAACAAGGAATTGGTGCAAATATTTGCCACAAACACAATGAACAACAGGTTTTATTATCACGTAGTTATACCTCACTCGAACTACCATACACACACACACACACAGGGTAAAATTTCCGACTGACGCGAATTCAGCCGGTTTTCGATTCGAGCCAGAGGCAACCGGACGTCTAGCCACACTGATGAGCTGTGATACAGCGAAACAGTCTGTCTGTGGATGACAATACATATATATATATATATATATATATATAT
The DNA here is from genome assembly GCA_964036315.1 of Acanthosepion esculentum. Classification (NCBI taxonomy): domain Eukaryota; kingdom Metazoa; phylum Mollusca; class Cephalopoda; order Sepiida; family Sepiidae; genus Acanthosepion; species Acanthosepion esculentum. The sequence goes on along the minus strand of OZ038512.1, from coordinate 4,198,893 downwards.
ATATATATATATATATATATATATATATATATATATATATATATATATACTGACGTTTGTTTACATTCGTAAAAACAATACGCTAGAATTAGCTATTTCTCTCTGCGAATGACATATATACATTTGGATACGCATCGAGGTTATATGAATGTACGTAAGAGAATCATCGAAGATTGTAGTTTAAAAACAGTAAAATCGACCTTTCTAAACGAATGCTCCCTGCGCCGAAATTGGTAAAAGCACGTTAGGCTATATGACGGTTCCGTATAGGTTACAGGTTCGATTCCTGTCGGAGGACGAATATTTTCTATGACAATGTCTCGGATATTCAGGCCGGTAAATGTTGTTAATACTGTTTATTATAAACAGAACATTTACTTAAAAAATTTTATCTATAAAAAAGAATGTATTAACTTTTTTTTTAAGCTTTTCACCCCAGGCAAGGCTGAAAGCCACTAGCACGCAAGGGGTTACAAAGGATTTGGAGCGAGAGCAGATTGGAATGATAGAGGAAAGAATGTGGAGAAGGATAGTGGATAGATCATGTCAACTGGAGATGTCGATTAACGTTACATTTGAATAGTTGGAGATTATAGCTATCAGGGAAACAGGAATAGGGAAGGGAGTTCCACAGGCATGAGGTGCGAGATATGAAGCTATTGGAGTAGAAGAGACGTCTACATTTAACAGTTTCAACAGTGAAAGGGTGGGAACGGGATGCCAGCCTCGTATAACACTTGAATTCATGGAGCCTGTGAACCAGCGATAGCAGCTCATCGGAGCAATTACCATGGAAGTATTTGTAAAAGAGACAGAGAGAGGCGACGGCTCGTCTGTGAGAGAGAGACTGCAGACGAGAAGCCAGATCAGGGCCAATTACATTGCATACCCGTCTCTGGATCTTATTAAGAACCCCGAGGCAAACAGAAGGGGCTCCAGACCATGTATGGCAGCAATACTCCATGCAAGGTCGGATGGTTGATTTGTAAATTTGGAGGATCGATTCCGGGTAGAAAAATTTCCTGGCCCGACACAGGGAGCCAACTTTCCTTGCGGTGGATGAAAATGTTTTAAAATATATATATATATATATATATATATATATATATATATATATATATAAAATACGCTTGTGTCGTAGTTATGATTGCTAATATTCCAATGTAAAAGCTGGAACAAAGAATAGTGAAGAAACTGTTTAATCACATGGATTTATATTATAATAATAGCGAATATTGGAGTTAGTGTGGCAATGCGTGCGTCTCATGTTGCGACATTCATATTACGACAACTTTACGACTCCTTTCTTTTGAGCTGACAAAAATTTAGTGTTGTCAGCTCATAGGAAAGTTCAACAATTTATTGTAGCAAATGTCTTTTGTGTTCTACACGTCGCTTTAATATCGTGAAAATTAAATATTTTAATGAAATATATATACGACATTGCGATTTTAATAAATAATATGTTAAAAAGTAATTTACATCGGAATAGCTGTACTAGGAGTCGTATCAAGGATGGAATTTATTCCCTTTTTAGATTCAGAAACATGGAAGCGTATTATCCTCAAAAAATATGGTGCATACCTTACCAAAAGACACTGAGACCAAATAAAACAAACAAGGTGGGTTGGTTAGTTGTTTTGTTTTATGGCATATCAAAACCTCAGTGTGTCATTTAATGCCAACAAAATTTTTGAATAGATAAATAGCGATAGTTTGGTAAAGAAATATGTGTATGTATACATATATATTTGAACCATTTTTCAATTACTCACATTTTTTAGTATAATCAAATGTATTGCTGGTAATATTTTTTTTTCAAAAATATATTGCTGGTAATAATTTTTTACAAAGTATTTCTGGTATTAAAACCTATTTCTACACTTTTATAATGCTTTTTACCACAGTTTCGGAGTTAACTATTTAGCCATAGCTGGGACCCTAACAGGTGCTACCAACCCGGGTTAGGGTGGACCTGGGAACCCTAACAATTAAGAGATGGTTCCACGCTCCTAAAAACCTCCTTATCAGCGGCCTATCTGTTGGACGTAGTTTATCGTCTTGCCCAGGACGCCCCATTGGCAGAGGTGCAGTCGGCGTCTTCTACAGCCCCAGCCGTCAGGACGCAAACAGGGTGGGGTTGACTATTACGTAGGCTATATACTAAAACATCTATTTTTTCGTTGATTCTTTTACTTGGATGCTCAATCACTTGGCGTTTGTTATCACGTTTGCTAGTGTTACCAAAAGGAAACCGAAAACGTTATAGCCATAGATTTTTTTAGTTTATAGTTAATTATAATTTATATTATCTATAAAATAATTCACAAAAATATTTATTACGCAACAATCGGGACACATTCATAGAACCTGTTGCTTGAAGTAATTCGTTTGCAGGAAGCGTGTCCAATTTAAGTACATCCGTCTGAATAGGATTTTGCAGACGACATCTTAAGCACGAAGAATCCACTGTCGTGATTAACACACACACACACACACACACACACACACACACACACACACACACACACACACACACACACACACACACACATATATCTATATATATATATATATATATGATTTGTAGAAACCAAAAAAGAATGAAAGAAAAAGATTTAATGGAAAGGTTCGGATTAATGAAGAAATATTTATTGTTATAGATGCTTTAACGACGTTAGACACAGCAACAGTAAAAAAGAAAAGAAAAGAAAAAAAGAAAAAAAGAGACCCCCAAGAAATATATGCAATCAAATGAAATATTGGAAGAGAGTAAGACGGAATTTTCCCCAAATTAAATTCGTCGAAAAAAAAAATTAAATTCTTCAAATACAATCTGAATGAAATAAAAATTTTTGTTGAAAAATTTCCGTTAAAAAAATCGTAAACGAGAAATTTATATTATAAATGACGTTAGGGAGAAAGTAATGGAAGAGATCGTAGCCCAATAAACAAACGTATTTTTTGAAAAAAAAAAAAAAAATGGCCGACAAGTAAACGAAGAAAAATTATAAAACTTATGAATGTTTAATGAAGAAAAAGCTCCTGTCAGGTTAAATACAAAGAAATTGTTTTTTATCAATGAAGATGAATTTGTAAACAAGCTATTATTTGTGTGTGTGCTTTTTTTAAAATCTTACGCAGTCTGTAAATACGTCTTCTTCTATGTCCTATTTTCCCTCCACGTGTGGGTGGTCATGGCTCTCCATAATTTCTTGTAACAACGTTTATCGTTTTGAAATCTGTTCAGCCTCTTGCTTACGGCCATAGCACATTGAAACACCATTTCCCCTACGGCCACCGAAGTTAAGCAACGTCGAGCCTGGTCAGTACCTAGATGGGTGACCGCTTGTGAATACCAGGTGTTGTAAGCTTAGGTGTGCCGGTCATATAATGGGCTTACGGACACATCACGTTGAAACACCAATTCCCGTACGATCACCGAAGTTAAGCAACGTCAAGACTGGCCAGTACCTAGATGGGTGATCGCTTGGGAATACTAGGATCTGTAAGCTTGGATGTGCGGGTGGTATAATGCGCTTACGGCCATAACACATTGAAACACCGTTTCCCGTACGATCACCGAAGTTAAGCAACGTCGAGCCTGGTCAGTACCTAGATGGGTGACCGCTTGTGAATACCAGGTGTTGTTAGCTGAGGTGTGCCGGTGATATAATGGGCTTACGGACACATCACGTTAAAATCCCGTACGATCACCGAAGTTAAGCAACGTCAAGACTGGCCAGTACCTAGATAGGTGACCACTTCAGAAGCAGTAAGCTTGGATGTGCGGGTGGTTTAATTGATAATGGCCCGGGTTTTTTAAAAAGCAAGGCTCAATTACCCTACTAAAGGAATGCACGTCTATCGTTCGAATACCGTTCGAAGTCCGGGAATTCCAAGTTTTGGTGTGCGGGTGGTGTAATGGAATTGTTAATCGCATAACCGAATTCAAATTCCCGTTGGGTTTATTATATTCACTTACGCGTAAATACGCCTGGGAAAGATATGAGTCCACATCTTCTCCCTCAGCTATGGGTTAATTAGTGAGACTTGTATCACCTGTCTTCGAAAAAATTCTTACAATGTAAAAATATTTTCTTGTTTTAAATAACCTGCAAATGGTTGATAAGTCGTAAAAAACGAATCAATCAATCCTTTCAATCTCATGTACCGCCATCCATTCGTACAAGCTTATCAGGCAGGTGACCCGTTGAACCATTGTCCATAGGATTCAGAAAATTCGTTATGTCACATTGTTCACAAAATTTGGCGAAATTACCAAAAAAATCAGGCTGAGAACTTTGGAACATGATTTTTCAAAACATTTCGTTTTTAATTTTCTTATTAAACTTTTAACCCATCTTCCTGTGAATTTCTACAATTATAATCCATTTCGTAGACTCTTTCCACTTCTTTCTTTCTTTCTTTCTTTCTTTCTTTCTTTCTTTCCCTTTTTGTTTGATTAACACCCTGTGATCCCATTGTCACAGATAGAGATTAAAGTGAAACCTAGATGGTGATGTTAGTCAAGGGAAGTGCTCCTTACGTAATGAAGTGTGCTAACATTGCGAAAAAGGTGCAAAGATATCACGCTGGAGGACTCCTGCTTTGATGTCGAAGAAGTTAGTGTCTCCGTCTGGTAATCTAACCAACGATTCGGTACTTTTGTATCGCATCATTATGGCAGTTACTGCAAAAAAGTTGACAGATATTCACTATTACCTAGCTATTACTTCAGTCACCATTATTAATATCGCAGTTTCCTTACATCATCTAGAAAAATGCTTCCAATGATGCTGTACTCTCTTCATGTCTAATCTCGCACCATCGCTCCATATAGGCGATGCTAATCTCTCATTCTTTCTTCTCCCATTTTCTCAGCATCTAACCTCAGCCTACTCCAAGGACCGATACAGCGTTCCAGTAACGAATTCAAATTTTCAGAATACGTAGGCAAAAAGGGATTTTCCAATAATTAATCTTTCATCATCAGCTTGTCTCACACTGTGATTTTCCAAAGCCAGTCCCCCTACTTCATCAATGCCTCTAAAACCGACTTTATACGTTTCAACCAGCAAAACTCAATACAAACTGTCTCTGGTAAATCAAATAAAATCTGTCGAATCTTTTACATACCTAGGGAGCGAAATAAATTCTACTGAAAAGGATGCTATAATTCGCATAGCTAAATTCGGTTCCAGACTACATCCATTCAAGGCAGTCCAGTCTTGAATAAAATGGATGTAATCTGGAAATCTGATCTACCATAGAACCTCAAGCAGAGATTCTTTCTTTCGCGCCGCGGTATTGGCGGTTTTAATGGTGCCATTACTCGGACATTAACTACAGGGTAAGCTCGATGAAACCTACACTCGGATGCTGAGAGCTATATTTAATATCCCCTGAAGACAAAAAAAAAGAAGGAAATAAAGAGATACCTTAAAGAAATACAAAAAATTGTACTCACAAGTACAGATCACACCTTACGAAGGGCTTTATCTATGTAAAATATGTGCGAATTTTTTTTCCTTAACTGCTCAGTGGAAAATGTCATGATGCCATTTCTGACCTTAGGTCTCTGGTTGGGACCCGGAAAGAAATGAGTATACACCAGAAACAAAAGGAAATACAACAACAACAACAATAATAATCTGATACCCGTGAAAATTTCACGGTTTTTCGATTTTATTTTTCTTATGTATTTTAATTCGTAAGTTACTGATTGAATTTCACGATTATAAAATTCCCATGTAATTCACCCTGTTGCATCGTTATATATTTGAGCTAGACAACATTAACAAATTACTGAAGTAGAAATGATAAATATGAAGTCAGGTTAAAGAACTATATATATATATATATATATATATATATATATATATATATATATATATATATATATATATATATATTAAGGCATTTTTATGTTTATACATTCTTTTTATAGATACAAATATTTAAGTAAATGCTCTGTTTATAATAAACAGTATTAAACAACATTTACCGGCCTGAATATCCGAGAAATTTTCATAGAAAATATCCGTCCTCCGACAGGAATCGAACCTGTATCCTCTACGGAACCGTCATATAGCCTGACGTCCCTTTACCCGATTTGGCTACGGAGGATCGTTCGATTAGCAAGGTCGATTTTACTGCTTTTAAACTTCAATCTTCCATGAATCTCTCACGTACATTCATATCTGCTCAATGCGTATCCAAATGTAAACAAATGACCTCAAACATTATGAAATGGACAAAGTCCGACAATTATTTTAAGACATTTTTATTTTTATACATTCTTTTTATAGATAAAAATATTTAAGTAAATATATATAGAGAGAGAAGGACAAACAGACAGACAGACAGGGGCATAGATAGATAGATAGATAGATAGATAGATAGATAGATAGATAGATAGATAGATAGATAGATACGAAAAGAAAAGAAAGATATCTTCGACTACTTTCTCTTATACATACACAATCATATGTTCTTTGTTTTTCTCATGGTAATATAACCATATATTTTTTTAAATGTCTCGTCCTTGGTATGTCAAGATGTGTTAAGTCATATAAAGCAAATTAGCATTAAAGTAAGGCACACTCTTGCAACAACGTTTTTTTACCGCTCAGTCACTCACTGACAAACCTAGAGTGTATGTGTCTCCCTTGGTAGCCCTCTCGTATCCTCGCATTCGCTTGGAAATGTACTCAGATATAAAAGATTTGGCAGAAGCTAAAGACAAGATATACGACACAAATCCTCTCGGACTTACACACACACACACACACACACACACACACACACACACACACACACACACACATGCACATTTAAAAACCATGGAAAGTGTATTTTTCTTCCTGTCGGAATTGGCCCTGCTGGAGACAAACTGTCGAGCGATTCATCTCATACATTTTAAACGAAAAAATTTGCACGGCAAATAAATATTAAATGCTTTCCTATACCATTCTATATTACCTTACTATTTCTTTATCTCGTCAATATCTGTTTTTTGCTTTTTTTGTGATGTTTTTTTGAGTCTGTTGTTCATCATGATGGAAAGGTTCGTTTCTGATGACAGGACGAAATGGTAATAAACAATGCATTTCTTTTTGACTCTCGAAAAAAACTTCATCCATCAACATTACTCCTGACCCGGCATGTCCAACATCCAAGTTAACCACAGACCTACCAGGCCCTCGATACTGCTAAATAGAATCCTCTACTTACGCTTTCCCCACTGGGATCCATCTACCCAAAGTAGATTTATTCCAACACTTGTCTTTCTGGCTTGTTAACCAACACACGACAATAGATAATGAAAACTGATGCGTAACATCATTATTGTAAATGAAAAATAATCGAACGACAAAAGAAACATCTGAAATAAAAAATAGTTATCAATAAACAGACACACAATTAGTTTTACTTACTAATGCAAATAGACGCTATACAATCTTTCTTTTTGATCACGCTAATCGAGATGGACTGGAAAAATTCTGGAAAAAGACTACAAATATATATTTTAACTAGCTTAAAAGTCGGCCTATTAGGCGGCATTTAACCTAGCTCCTGCGAAGTACTCTTAATTTGGCCTTGGTCTTTTTCAGGAGTTTGAGAGTCCCTAAGTCTTTACATATTCCCAGCATTGGAAGCTTTACTGGCTGCCGTTTGATCTGGGTTTTCATTTGCTCGGAACTTTCTTTTCCTCGCTGCAGCCTTGTCTCTTTTGATTGCAATCTGATCCTCTGTTAGCGGAGATCTCTTTTTGCGAGGCATACTGCTGTCGTATGCGATAGGCAACAATAAACTACAGAAGAACTCAAAATTGATTGCTGTATTTAAGAATTAAATTAATATTTAAGCTTGTCTTTTAAAAGTTCAACGATAATTCTTCTGTCGCTAATTAATTTCAAGGCAATTTGATGTATGTAGGTCCTTACTTTCCTGACAAACATTTATTTTTATTTCAAGAGTGACTTTCGCTGGATTTAATAATTAATTTCGATTATTCTCAAATTTATTTCCAAATTATAAAAATTGTTATCGTACAAAAATCACCGAAAACAATCGCAGTGATGAAAACTTGGTAATCCAAAGTTTTAGGATTGCGAGTCTGGATCCAGGCCGGAATGATTTTAATTTGCTCACGGAGTCAGCCTGATTCCCAAATGGTATGATATGCAGGGCTACGGCCTCTAGGAGCGAATTTGAAAAAGTGTGACACACTGACATTCGCATTTATTATATAGATAATAACTGTTCTTATCTCTATCTATAAAAGGCAGGATGTGTGTGTGTGTGTGTGTGTGTGTGTGTGTGTGTGTGTGTGTGTAACAAATGCACGGCCGCAATTTTCGACGGATATGCACCAAAATCTACATGCACATGCTCCAAGTTAGTGGCAAGGCCAAGACCGACTTTGCATTTCCCAACTTCCATCGATAGTGGAAATCGGATTTTCATGCTTCTACGGTAGTTTTCATGTAGTTTGCGGCCATTTTCTACTGGCCAGAATGAGAGCCTATAACTGGCTGCCACGAATAGGCAGGAAGATTCTATTGGCCAGCGTGAGAGCCAACAGCTGACTGACACGAATGTTAACTAGCATGCTAGCATGCCAAAAAATCGATAGCTGCATTCGTCACAAGTGGGAAAAATTTAAATCTGCATGGCACTTTACTCCAATTGGCTCATCCGCTTGCTTAAACTCAACGTTGATTCTGATTCCGCAGAACTGGGGTGGGTGTGAAAAAGTATTTGTTGTTAACATTCTTTTTTCATCCGGTTTTTCCAGTTACGAGTCCTTTTTTAAAGCTGATCGTTTTGTGTTCATTTTGTTTAGTTCTTTTTTCTTAACAGATTTAATGTTTAGTATAGAGCTTAGAAAAATTCGCAGTGTGAGATAGGCAAGAAGTAAGGCATGTAGCAACATCAACACGGCAAAGGGCACTCCTTTAAAGGCAAGGAAGGGCAAAAATATTTTAAGAAGTGATAGCGATTGCTGTATGAGTCGTACGATTTTTGAATCAAGCACGGGCAACGCCGGGCCATGCTGCTAGCATCTATTATTTTAGCGGACAGTTATATCATGGAAGGAACAAGGTTGCATGGAGAATTTCCACAAGAATACAAGAGGTTGTCTGGAGCTGGAATCATGGAGGTGGTTGAGGAACGGATCCTTGTAGAAGGAAAACGAAGGGTTAATCTGGACAGTGATGAAGTCGGCTTTAAGAATAAATTTCATCAAGGAACTCATTTCATAAAACAGCTGATTTACCTTTGAGGTTGGTTGGTTGATTGGTTGCCTCGTTGTTATTATTTAGCGGCGTGTCAATAACTCTGTGGGTTATTTAATGTCAAAATCTAGATATTTGGATTTTAGTTGGTTGATATTGTTGAGCGGCATATCAACCTCTGTGGCTTATTTAATGTTGAAATCTAAATATTTTGAACAGTTTTATGGCTTCAACTACTGAAAAATATATTGGTAATTTTACTATAAAATATATTGTTGGTAATTCTACTATACAATGTATTGGTAGTCATTTTGTTATAAAATGTATTGTTGGTAATTCTACTATAAAATGCATTGGTCATTTTGCTATAAAATGTATATTTGGTATTTCTACTATAAAATGTATTGTTGGTCATTTTGCTATAAAATGTACTGTTGGTCATTTTGCTATAAAATGTACTGTTGGCCATTTTGCTATAAAATATATTGTTGGTTATTCTACTATAATTTTGCATTGTTGGTTAGTTTGCTTTATAAATGTATTGTTGGTAATTTTTACTATAAATAGGTATTATTGGTGATTTTACTCTAACTATATATTGTTGGTAATTTTTTAATATAAAAATATATTGATGATATTTTTACTATAAAAATGTATTTTTATACTTTCATAGTGTTTTCTTTTTGTTTGAAGTTCACTCCTTTCCCATAGCTGGGACCCTAACATGTTCTGCCACTCCGGTTCATGGTGGAGCTGGGAACAACAGAAATTAAAGGATGGGCTCGATACGCCTCAAAACCTCCAATCTCCCCAATTCGAGTCCTTCCTGCCGGATATTTTACCCATGTGCAGGCTGTGTGTGAGTAAAGCTGCTGATAGTTTGCAACAAATTGCCAAAATCTGCACTGAGATTCCACAAAAAAGTATACAGACGACACCATGACAAAAACATTACTTTTTCCCTATTTCCCCCCTATACAAGACCCGAGGGTCACTCGAGGTAGAGGGTTACAGAGTAAGAGGCACAGTTTCCGTGGATATGCCTGGAAGATAACGATTAACTTTAGGCTTGAACAGGTTAAGATTATAGTAATCGGAAAAACATTCTCATGAGAGTCGGTTCTACAGAGAGGAGGAAGCTGCTGAAGTTAAACTTAAATTGAATACGGAGGGATGTGGGTGGTTCGTTACAATGGGCGTAGCATGTTGGGTTTTAGATGTGAAGGTTAGAAACGGTGGAACAAAGGTGTGCAGTTCGTCTGAACACTTTTCATGGAAATAGCGATAGAGCAGTGAGTAGCTTGCGACTTTTAGTCTGCGTGGAAAGTGGTTGCAGGGTGGAAAATGATATATCACCTACAAGGACGCGGAGACGCTTTTGTAGTCTATCAAGACTGGAAAGTGAAGACAGAGAAGCAGCTGCCCATATATGGCCACTGTACTACATTGTAGGCCTGATTTGGATATTGTATTGGGCACGTGGCCGGGTGGTTAGAACGTTCGGATTCTGATCATGAGACGTTGTCGATTTGTCAGGAAGGAGACTTTCTGATGTTATCGAACTGGAGGGGGTTATCGCAGAATGCCGCACCTTCGGAAAATACCCGAAAACCGTACCACGGGTTGACCCATACCTTGTCTATGAATTTGGGTAGACGGAACACTTGGGTGCCGTCGACGGCAATGCTAGCACGAAGTCACAAGTCATTGTGGCCGAGGGGCTTCAGCGTGCTGGCCTTGTTCAGAGTGTTGATCATTCTAGATAACACGTTTTTTTCCCAGAAACTGTAACTAAGATCTGCTCAGCAGATTTGCATTATAAACCACAGGTGGGCTCCCTAGGTGTTGAATAAACACAAATGCGCCTGAGCAGACGTCTGCAATAGGGATTGGCTAGCCGCACCTAGTAGACGGATATGCTCGAATACGAGTGGCCAGCTATACATACATATACAAAAGGCAGAGGACAGCAGGAGGAGTCAGGTACTTACTAGAGCTGTACAGGGATCTATCCATTTCTCAACAACTTTAGCGATTGATCGTATGTTCCATTTGAGGTTTGAGTCGATGTTTGGCCCACTACGCGCCCAAGGCAAGGGGACACA
>OZ038512.1:4172543-4182543 GCA_964036315.1 Acanthosepion esculentum | reverse complement strand
CCCATAAATATTAAACTATTCCTTTCTTCTTGGTAAGACGGAAATGACATATCAGAAGCACTACTTGGTTTCAGCGAGAAATAGAAAGAAAGAAACAAAGAAACAAAGAAAGAAAGAAAAGAAACAAACAAAGAAGTTTCATAGAAAGAAAGAAAGAAAGAAAGAAACAAAAAAGAAACAAACAAAGAAGCTTCGTAGAAAGAAAGAAATTTATTTTTTGCGCAAATACACTTTGGAAAATTATGAGCCTATGCGCCTCCTCTAGCTATGAGTTAAATAACCGACATGGCTGCCTCTTCAGTATCGGACGATAAAAACTATGAATTCCCAAACCCAAGAAGATTGAAGCCTTTTAGCATGGGAACGCACAATTACCTGAGGAAAGGAAAATTGACAAAGTATAGCCTTTGGGGGTCGGGCTAATCGCCCACCCAGTCGATGAATTCGATTAAGAATCCTTAACAAGGGACCTTATGTGTCAAAAGACACAAAACAAAACATCTAATTGCCCTACCAGTTCCTTCCAAATTTAATTGGTCAATTTCGGGTTGGTGAGCCAATTAAACCTACAGCTAGAGACTCAATCTGCACTGTTATTTCCCCGTATTATTAGAGATGGATGCCTTTTCCAAAAGAGCATTGGATATACCGGAATGGACACCTGACGAAGGCCAGTAGATAGAACATCCGAAACGTTGTGAGTATAAACTGGGCCTGCCGGTCCGAATAGCAAAGCATATAATGAGACAGACACCTGAACGGTCAAACTAAGAAAATGATTTGGTTTGGTTTAGTTTGGTTTGGTTTGGTTTGGTTTGTTTTACGGCATATCAACCACAGTGGGGTATTTAATACCGACAATATTTTTATTGCTGGTAATATTTATTTTTTTCGAAAATGTATTACTGGTAACATTTTTTCTTTCGAAAATGTATTACTGGTAACATTTTTTCCTTCGAAAATTTATTGCTAATAATAGTTTTCTAGAAAGTATTTCTAGTATTAAGACCTATTTTAACACTTTCATAGTGTTTTGATCCCAGTTTGAGTGTCAACTATTTGCCCATAGCTACGACCCTAACAGTGGTGTTCCCGGGTCCGGATAGACCTGGGAACACCAGCAGTTAAGAAGTGGTTCCACGCTCTTCAAAACCTCCTGATCAGAGGCATTGCTGTTGGACATAGTTTATCGTCTTACGCGATAATGATTTGGATTCGAAACGCAAAGCATATATCAAAGAGAATTCAATTTAAATTTCCTCATCTTCGATGACAAAATGAAAAAGGAAAAATAAAGAAATTAAATGTACATAAAATATTCTTAATACGGAAATATTTATCCAAATTTTTGTCCAAATTAGTTTTAATTTGTAACATAATTCCATCTCATACCCCCCCCCCCAAAAAAGAATATTCGTTGTTTCTATATATAAATTAGTGCAGGAACATTGTATATAGTTTCCATCTTTTTTTTTACTGTATGCCCGCTAATGTAAGAAACGAAGCAAATTTTGAAGGCATATATAGATTTTATAAGCATACAGGAAGCAAAAATATGCTTTCTATCCTCTGCTCACTCTAATAGATAAGATATATTTTGTCCTCCATTACGGAGTAAAAAGGAATGCAATGAAAGCGAAGAGAGAAATATTTATGAGGCAAAGGGTGCCATGACACAAGAGCATATTTTATGAAAGCATCCTTGTGACAACTGATTGCAATAGTCTTTCTCAAAGGATGCACGGGAACAGTGAAAGTTAGATAGATAGATAGATAGATAGATAGATAGATAGATAGATAGATAGATAGATAGATAGATAGATAGATAAAAAAAACGGACTGAGATAGATAGATAGATAGATAGATAGATAGATAGATAGATAGATAGATAGATAGATAGATAGATAAAAAAACGGACTGAGATAGATAGATAGATAGATAGATAGATAGATAGATAGATAGATAGTTAAAACAAAATCTTCAACCCTTTACCAAAAACCTATTTTATAGGGGCTAACACCTAATTTTCATATTTCTAGATGTTTCTCGAATCATCTAGATTCTTCACGAATATACTGGAATGATCTAGAATCTTCCAAACGTTCTATTTCAAATTTCTCTATTTTACAACTACTTCATGAAAGAAAACTTTTTCGTATTAACAGGTAGGATTCAGTAGAATCCCTTACTATGAATTTTAACCTTATTGAGACTTTCTTTTTATAGAAATACATCCTTGTAACAAAACAAAAATAACAAATGAATAGTACTTACGTATTTTAACGCACTTACAAGTTTATAGCTATAGTATAACATACAAACTTACTAACTAACAAACATTATAAAATTAGAAACGTAAATCTACAAGTCAAAAGAGCTATATAAAGAAAAAGAATGTGGGTTATTTAGCATACTTATAGCACAATTTACAGTTATTGTGTTTGGTTAGACAAAATGAATATAAGCTGATCTTTCTGGTTCTTTTGTAGCGGACCATGGGGGTGAAGATGTGAAGAGATATCAGAAGGTTAAACTTTCCTGCTGGCGGGTCCAGCTGCATAAGAATGTTGGACTTTAATTAAGTCCAAAGAATACAAAGAAAACAAACAAGACCGATATACATGGGTAAAAAAATATATATTAATAACAAAACAAGTTAAACAAAGACATGGACTGTTACATAGAGTTTGTATGGAGAAATTATGTGTGTGTGTGTGTGTGTGTGTTGTAAGTGTTCGTACGTACGTGTATTGTTCTTAGCGTGTTCCCAGAATTTGGGAAACGCTGTATCTGTGAGACGTCACATATTGGCATAATTGGAAAGAGAGTGATTTTACCTAGTCTCCGCGCGAGGTAGCGGCCCAAGGCCTAAGTCGAAAAAGAGGGAGAGAGGGAAGGGTCAGCCAGTATTTATAGCCAGGGGAGAGAGACCCCTGTTGAAGGATTAAGGAACTGAGGAGGAGCTAACTGCGACATTTTTTACAGACGTCATAAATATCTTGACGACACTTGATTTGTTCTGGGAATTTCCAGTCTTGATAGTTCTGGATTCCAAAAGTTTTCCACGGATACCATTTCTAGTCAAATACGGATATCTACTAAAAATAACGTTTGATTTATATACAGTTGGGGTCCTCGACTTACGACAGAGGTCCGTCCCTACGTTGCGTCGTAATGCGATTTTCCATGTAAGTACCCCCTTAACGCAATAGTAAAGTAATACTCTAGGACAAAACAACCCGTTCTCTATGACATATGTTAACATAATTAGGACTAAAAACATACAGAGGACATACATATAATGAAATGATATGAAAATAATAATAATAATATCATGAGATGAAATTGTTTTAAGATGCTTGTATATTTATTGCCAGTGATGCCATTGACTCTCGGTAGATGAAATAACGAAACGCAAGATCTTGTCTCTCTTACAGTATTCAGTATTTTATTTTTATCGGGAATTCACCAGCTTTATCGACCTAAGTTTCTTTTTTATATATGAAAAGATTCTACAATATCCCCTGTCATATAGAAAATTACAGGCGTACTCGACTTACCACACAGTTCCGTTCATACGATGCGACATAACGAGATTTTCGAAAATGATATAAAAATAATAATAATATAATGAGATGAAATTGTTTTAACCAGCTTGTATATTTAGTGCCAGTGATGTCATTGACTCTCGTTAGATAAGATGAAGAAGTGTAAGATCTTGTCTCTCTTGCAGTACTCAGTATTTTTTATCGGGAATTCATCAGCTTATAATTTAACAAGAAAATATCTTTATATCTTACTGGGAAACTATGTCTACACATATATTCATGTTTTAAGTGACAGTTAAATATCTTAAACCAAGTAACCAGCCAATGTTTATTGCTGTTTCTCTCTTTTCTGAGTGTGTAACAATGTCTAATTTCACTTCTCTGGTTTTCCTTTCCTTCGAAGAACCGCCATCAGAAGAGATTACACTATAAAAAAACCTCATTCAGTTACCCTCTGCCTTGAATGTCTTTTAAGCCTTGTATTGAGTAAATAATATTAAAAACTATTATGGTAATTTACGCACGGACGCATGAAATCTCACAGCTATAAATAGGAGCAGGTACTGCCTTTTGGAGAGGGAAGTTTCTCTGACAGTCGGACATGACATTCTTGCTGTAACACTCTCTTTTGTATGTTTGTATTACTGTTTCTGTTAATATATTTGTCTAACTAAATTCTTCTCTTTGTGTCTTTATTTCTGGCCCTAACAAGGTCACAACAGAAACAAAGGTTGTCGAGTATTCACTGCCATACAGATCACCTATTTTACATTAGTTCAGCATTCTTTTGGTTTCTAATGAAAATTTCCTTTTATTTGATGCTGTGTAGACCCACATCTCTATCGACCCAAGTCTCTTTTTCGTCCGTGAAAAGATTCTACAATATCCACTGTCATATATAAGGACTTTCTTAAATACGCGAGTACATTCGACTATACATTTAGTCATCTTCAAGCATGGAAATTATTTTATTTTTGGTAAAGTTCAGGTAGCATCCGAGACGAAAAAATATAATGGACTAGCTAGCCGCCCTAGTAGATGTGTATCCTCGAACAGGAGTGGCCAGCTATTATGACGTCTAAAAAACAACCTCATTCAGTTACCCTCTGCCTTGAGTGTCTTTTGAGCCTTGTATTGAGTAAATAATATTAAAAACAAAGGTTATCGAGTATTCACTGCCATACAGGAAATTAACTATTTTACAATAGTTCAGAACTCTTTTTGGTGCTCATGAAAATTTCCTTTCATTTTATGCTATATGTGTAGACCCACATCTCTATCGACCCAAGTCTCTTTTTCGTCCTTGAAAAGATTCTACAAAATCCACTGTCCTATAGAAAATTACAGGGGTCCTCGACTAACAGTTCTGTTTATACGAGGCGTCGTAATGCGATTTTCCGAGATGATATGAAAATAATAATAATATAATGAGATGAAATTGTTTTAACCAGCTTGTATATTTATTGCCAGTGATGTCACTGACCCTCGTTAGATGAGATGACGAAGATCTTGTCTCTCTTGCAGTATTCAGTATTTTTTTATCGGAAATTCACCAGCCTATAATTTAACAAGAAAATATCCTTATATCTTAATGGGAAACTAAATATGTCTACACATATTAACATGTTTTAAGTGGCAGTCAAATAACGTAAATCAACAACAGATTATCTATGACATATGCTAACATAATTAGGACTAAAAGACACATGGGGGACGTAAATATATTACATATAATGAAATGATATAAAAATAATAATAATAATAATAATAATAATATAATGAAATGCTTGTATATTTTTTACCAGTGATGTTGTTGACTCTTGGTAGATAAGATGACGAAGCGTCAGATCTTTTCTCTCTTGCAGTACTCGGAAAGCAGCAGCATATCTGGGGAAGAAAGAAAAACAAACGTATTCTTCCGTCGCGCTGTTTGCGTCGTATATACGAGGCAAACGGCATAAATCGAAACAAGATTAATGAAGATCGTGTTGTAATCACGAATCGTCGGACGGGCCTGTCACAACCCGGTTACTTACCATATATATATATATATATATATATATATATATATATATATATATATATTTTAAAAAATATGATTCCATCGGGATACAGAAATTAATATATTTTGAAACTAAACCTCAGGCCCTAAATTTTAATTTCAAAATTAAACTTAAAAAGTTAGAGCAGAGTTTCATTGTCAAGCGATTATAATTTTAATCTCTACTTCTGTATTAAGCACTGTGTTTTGGATTCCAAAAGTTTTCCATGGATATCTTTTCTACTCAGCTATGGATATCTACTAAAAATAACGTTTGATTTATATTTAGGTGGCGTCCTCGACTTACGGCAGAGGTCGGTTCCTACGTTGCGTCGTAATGCGATTTTCCATGTAAGTACCGCGAATAAACACTTACGCCACCCCCCTTAACGCAATAATTAAGTAATAATCTAGGACATTCTCTATTACATGAGTTAACATAATTAGGACTAAAAAACGTACAGAGGACAGACATATAATGAAATGATATGAAGATAATAATAATAATAAATGCTTGTATATTTATTGCCAGTGAAGTCGCTGACTATCGGTAGACGAGATGGCGAAGCGTAAGGTCTTGTCTCTATTGCAGTACTCGGAAAGCAGCAGCAAATCTAGCGAAGAAAGAAAAACAAACTCACATTCGTTTTTCTTTTTTATCAGAAATTCGCCATCTTATAGTTTAACAAGAAAATATATTTATATCTTACTGGGAAACTAAATATGTCTGCCCGTATTTTCATGTTTTAAGTGACAGTCAAATAACTTATTCCAAGTAACTGGCTAATGTTTATCGCTGTTTCTCTCTTTTTTGCGTGTTTAACAATGCCTAATTTCACTTCCTTGGCTTTCCTTTCCTTCGAAGAGGTCACGCTGTTTGGGAGCCATAATGAAGGACAATTATTTTCCAGAAACTTCTACAGTGGGTCTTCGACTTATGACAGAAATCCGTTCCTATGATGTGTTGCAATGTAATTTTCCATGTAAGCCATAACCTACCTGCAATTTTCTGTGAGTAAGCACTAAGGTCGTTCACTTATGCTAGTTCATTAGTAAAGTAATAATCTAGGACCTAACAACACATTTCTTTGAGACATATGATAACATAATTAGGACTAAAAGACACATGGGGGACGTAAATATATTACATATAATGAAATGATATGAAAATAATAATAATAATAATAATAATAATAATAATATAATGAAATGCTTGTATATTATTTACCAGTGATGTTGTTGACTCTCGGTAGATAAGATGACGAAGCGTCAGATCTTGTCTCTCTTGCAGTATTCAAATGCAGCAGCATATGTGGGGAAGAAAGAAAAACAAACGTATTATTACTTCGTGCTGTTTGTGTCGTATATACGAGGCAAACGGCATAAGTCGAAACAAGATTAATGAAGATCACGTCGTAATCACGAATCGTAGGTCGGGACTGTCACAACCCGGATACTTACTATGAATACACACACACACACACACACACATATATATATGATGAAAAATATGGAAAAGACAAAACAAAATCCGAATATGCAAGTTTACTGTTTTAATGTTGTTTTACTGTCGACGTCAGACGTTTCGGTCTAGTAGACCATCTTCAGGACATGGTTATTAGAAACATACTTAGGATTAGACGATATTTAAGTCAACATGAAAAGACGATAGACACAAGACTGGTCTCCTAGACCGAAACGTCTGACGTCGACAGTAAAACAACATTAAAACAGTAAACTTGCATATTCGGATTTTGTTTTGTTTGTCTTTTCCATATTTTTCATCATACCGTCGGATCTACATCCACATATTTGCTTACACACACACACACACACACACACACACACACACACACACACACACACACACACATATATATATATATATATATATATATATATATATATATATATTTTACAAGTATTTTAAAAAAAATATGATTCCATTACGACACAGAAATTACTATCTTTTGAAACTGAAACTCAGGCCCTAAAGTTTAATTTCAAAATTAAACTTAAAAAGTTAGAGCACAGTTTCATTGTCAAGCGATTATAATTTTAAGCTCTACTTCTGTATTGAGCACTCTTTTTAAAAAATTAAAATCATAAATACTAAAGAACCTTGGATTCTTAATCTAAATGTTCTTTCCTATTACATCAATACTCACACACATATATATATATATGTATATATATATACAAAGAGAGAGAGAGTGAGAGAGAGAGAGAAATAGATAGACATAAACTGGGGGGCTAGAGAAAAAGAAAGGCATAGATATATAGAGAGATTGATAGACTGTTGCTCCATCTTCCTAATAATAATTTGTGTTATCAAAATGTCCAGTAGCATTCGTCATTAAAATCAGCATTGGCATTTTCTCCCTATGAACAGCGTTATGGTCAACAAGTCCGCTAATGGACTGGGAGTTCGTAATACGGCCAGGTAGTCTGTTGCTCAACGGACATTGCCACTTCCCGGACTCAGAGTAGACACGAAATTGTGCATCGGACTATAAGAAAAAATCACGGACAATCAATGAAGCGTTCTAATGGATGATCTGCCCAAAAGATGGCCCTGATAGAAATGGTTACTCTTCGGCTTCACTTACTGATCGTTCCGCCTCATCTGATGGCGATGCATTCGTCTTTGATGTAGTTTATTAATTTTTCTCGACAATATGTAGAAGTCTATTTACACAGATATTTGCAGACTTGGATATAAACCCGAGCAAAACTTTTCTATTTTTTTAACACTCGTGTAAAATGGAGAATTTTCTTTCTTCTCTATTTATGCGAAGTATAGTAATTCCTGCAATGATTTATTTCACGAAAGTTGAAAGAATCGTTTTAGGAATGAGAGAAAAGGGAACATAAGAAATGTCTTCGGAACTAGGTAAGTTTTAATAAATAGACAAATAGAAAAAAACGGTTCGATAGATAGATAGTATTGAGGGGTCTCCCCTTTTTACACAAATGGACTCACCCAAGGTATACATATACTACTGCCAGTGTATACCCAGGAGTACGTTAAGTCAAGTCAGTATTAGTAGATAGACAGAGTCACACAGAGGAGGGTAGCACAAGAGTCACCGTAACAAGCACGTAGACTCAGTAAGAAGTCATACAGCGATACGTCGATACCAAAGACTATCTATATATTTGTCTACTAACCCAGAATTCCTGGAACTACTAACCTGTATTACCAGTTTGTATTATTACGTTAATACATTTATTTCCTATATTCATTCTTGGCGTTTGTTATTCTATGATACCGGATTTCATCCCGGAATCCACAACAAATTGGCGACGAGGATATCGAACTCACACGGGAAGGAAAACGAAAAGAAAATCTCCCTCGTTGTCCACAACAACTTGGCGACGAGGAAGTCGAACTCACACGGAGGAAAAAGAATAAAAGAAAAATTCTCCCTTGCCGACCACCACAAGTTGCTGACGAGAAATTGGGACCTACACGGAAAGAAAAAAAATTCTCTCTTCTCACCACAAAAGCTTGGGCGACAATAATTTGCACTTCTCGGAGACTCAAAAGAAAAAAATTGCCGTTTATTGCCAGTATCCACAACAACTTGGCGACAAAGATTTACGAGGATTAAAATACAGAAAATCGAGTTTTTCGTAAGGCTCTTATCATGGAGGATTTTAAAAGTATTTTAGTAGAACTTGTGAAATACCAAAATGAACAGCAACTACAACTCCAAGAAACAAAAAATGAACAGCAATTACAATTCCAAGAAAGAATGGAAGAGAAGTAGCAAAAGCAATTACTACAAACACAGAAGGAAAATCAAGAAAGACAAATGCAAAATGAAGAAAGACAAATGCAACTCCAGGAACTAATATTAAAGGTAGCGGGTAACAAACAACAAAATATCGAAAAAGATGCAACTTTTTCCCAAGACGCAGTGTGGAATACGATAGAATCATTCAATTACTCCCTAGAAGAGGATAAAAATTTCGGGGACTACTTCAGACGTTATGAAGACATCTACAACATCGATTGTCAAAACTGGACAGAAGCAAAGAAGCTACGTCTGTTACTCAGAAAATTAGGAACTGAGGAATACACAACATTTGTGGATTACATCTTGCCAAAAAAACAAATGAGTTAACGTTTGACGAAGCAGTTACATGCCTTACAGAACTTTTCAGTCCAAAGACGTCACTATTTCACAAAAGGTGGAAATGTTTTAACCTCGTAAAGGACAAAAATCAAGATTGTTCCACGTTCGCCTCAATCGTGAACAAACATTGTGACGACTTCAAGTTGGCAGAATTAACACCAGACAATTTCAAGTGTCTTATTTTTGTACAAGGGTTAGTCTCAGCAAAGGATAGTGAAATGCGCAAAAGAATGGTTTCAAAACTACAAAATGAACTTGGATTAACACTA
>OZ038512.1:4162543-4167543 GCA_964036315.1 Acanthosepion esculentum | reverse complement strand
TCTTTCTCTCACTCCCCCTCTTTCTCTCACCCTTCCCTTCTTTCTCTCTCTCCCCCTCTTTCTCTCACCCTTCCCTTCTTTCTCTCACTCCCCCTCTTTCTCCCACCCTTCCCTTCTTTCTCTCACTCCCCCTCTTTCTCCCACCCTTCCCTTCTTTCTCTCTCTCCCCTCTTTCTCCCACCCTTCCCTTCTTTCTCTCACTCCCCCTCTTTCTCTCACCCTTCCCTTCTTTCTCTCTCTCTCCTTTCTCTCACTCCCCCTCTTTCTCTCCCCCTTCCCCTCTTTCTCTCTCTCCCCCTCTTTCTCTCACCCTTCCCTTCTTTCTCTCACTCCCCCTCTTTCTCTCCCCCTTCCCTTCTTTCTCTCTCTCTCCTTTCTCTCACTCCCCCTCTTTCTCTCACCCTTCCCCTCTCCCTCTTAAATTTACTATCTTTTTCGTCGTCTTTTTCTCCATGTGTCTTTTTCCTTCATTTCCAAACTCATTCATTTCTCTCTTGCTTCTCTCTGTTTCTCTCTTTCTCTCTCTATCCCCTTATTGCTCCCGCCTTTCTTTCTTTTCCCTTTCTTTATTCTTTGCCCTTTTTTTCTCTCCTTTAATTCTGTTCATTGTCTTACACAAGAGACGCAAATATCTTGCATTGGAGATGCGTTTTCACCCATGTCTGTACGTTAATCGCACCCTCATCCTCTGTCTACAGTTTTCCAGCATGAAATTGCTTCTACCTTAAACCCCTTCCTATTGCTTACTATTACTTACATCTCTTTCTCCAACTCCGTTCATATATATATATATATATATATATATATATATATATATATATATACATACAAAAAACAAAAACAAAAAAAATTACGAATTCTCAAAGTAAAGAAAAAAAACAACGCCTATTCCAATGGAAGTCAATGACACGTTTTTACAACTTCTTTCTCTTTTTTTCTCTCTTTTTCTTTTTTCTTTTTTCTTTATATGCTTTTTGGTCTATCCCCCTTCCTATATCAAGATATAACTTCCGTTAACAGATTTAAAGTGTCAATGTCTAGATTTCAGCGAAAATTTAAATTTGAAACAATAGAAATGTTACATCTAACTCAATGCTGTCTCTCTACCCCCTACACTGCTCCCACTTCGTTAATTTCCTTATTATTGCCCGTCATAAATGTGTAAATTTATTTTCATTTTTTCATTTCAACACTTGGAAATAAATCTGATGATCCACTGTCCTTTAAAAGGGCTGTGGTGAAATAATTTATTATATGGAACCTTCAAGTAATCTGTTTTTATTTAATATATATATATATATATATATATATATATATATATATATATATATATATATATATATATATATGTCATTCACAGACAGTACTGTTTCGCTGTATCACAGCTCCTCAGTGCGACTAGACTTCCGAATGCCTCAAGCCAGGATTGAAACACAACTAATTCGGTGTCAGCCAGAGCTATCTTCACTCGGTAGAGTTACACAACTAAATCAAGCGTATTGTTTTTACAAATGTAAACAAATGCCAATCAGCTAAAGAGCTCCATTCATTTTACTGATGAGCTTTGCATTAGTGCAGGTGGCTGTTGTTTATAGAATTAGCTTATCACTCAACAGTGCTCAACTGAAATGTATTTTCAAGAGCTATATATATATATATATATATATATATATATATATATATATGCACATTTCATTAAAAACGACAGACAAGGTGCTTTTATTTAGTTTTTTATATAATTTCTCATGCGATCTAAAAAAAAAAGTTTTTTCGCATGATAACTTATAGAATAACGGTCCGAATGTTCTTCTTATCGGAGCGCTTTCGGCTATACATTTTGCCATTTCTAGGGATTATATTTTAACTGTTAAAATGAGAAATACTTTGTTGTATGTATGTTTTATAAAATGTTTTCATTTTTTTTTGTATTCCTGAGCAATCAAAATTCGTAAATAATTATATAGGCCACACTACAACATGTTTGACATGCAGACTCACTCTACATCTTTCTGACAATAGCTCAATTAGATCTCATTTAAATATTCATGGACACCTACCGGACACTATTCGGAACATACTTGTCGACGACACTAATATAATAGCATCATCCACGTGCAAAAAAAGACTAAAAATAATGGAAGCCTTATTAATAAAAACAAACAAATCAACACTTAATAATATTAACTTTGAATATGGACATAATATCTTGACCGTATTTTGAAACAAAAAAATGAAAACATGGAGGAAAGAGTGCTACCTAAATACATATATATATATATATATATATATATATATATATATATATATATATATATATATATATATAGCACATATATCGGACACACAACCACAGCTCTCTCATGAAGGCTCACATACCACCTTGATGACACCAGTACAATAAAAAATCATCTTGTAACCACACACTACTCGACTAGTAACACATTCAAATCATCCGATATAAGAAAACACAACAGCACCAAAATCTATTTATATTTTTCGGACTATTGTCCTCATCTTTGTTGCCATAATTATCAAAACGTTGTACGCTCCGGCCTTCTTCAAGTGGTTGGAATGTCGAACTGAACCCTTTATTTCGCTCACTGGAGTAGACTGTTCTAATTCTAACTGGCATTGTCTAAAGGATGTCAGTTATCAGTTATCTCCTGTTAATTCCCCTCTCCAAGTTCTCCACTGCCTTAACCGGGTATTGAACTCACACTCTAACTAGTTAGATTCAGTGACAGGACCCAATAGATTGAGTTGGATCTTTTGTAATTGATCTCTTTAGCTCTAAGTTGAAATGATGATCACTCTTCCAGTTTTCCTCTCAACACTTTTAAAAACTTATTCACTGTTCTCTTGATGATTCTTGAATGGACTTTGAAAATGGAAGCCAGAGTATGAATGTTGGTACCGTTATTTAAGGACTCAATGATCTTTTTCCTCTTACCATTGCTCAGTTGAGAAGACAGTGAAGATGTCACAAAACGATTTTAACCTGTTCTCTTTCTAGCTGAATAACTCAAAGGATATTTTAGAGATTCTTATGACAAATGGTATCAAAATGGCTCAAAAGTCTTATCTGAAAACCTGGGAAAAAAAGGAACTCATTGAGTTTAGTGTTTTTTTTTTTTTTTAGATATTAAACATTTTGTAAGATGGCCAATTATGCTGTTATAGGTTTTGAACAATTTTGTCTGCATATGTATGTGTGTGTGTGTGTGTGTGTGTGTGCGCGCGCGCGCGTCTGTGTTTGTGTGTGTGAGTGCCTCCAGTGGTTTTGTCTAAAAATTAGCATGACGAAAAATCTCCCAAAACTAACCGTCAAAATATTTATGTTACTATTAAAAGGAAAGGCCAGAGGATTATTTTATTAAATATTTTTCATCCCTTTTAGAACGTTCGAAATTTTGGTGTAAAATCCTATTTTTCTTGCGTCAGCGGCGGGGTGAGGGAGACAAAAACTTAATATAGGAAATTTGGAAAAAAAATTATGAAAGACACATTGATTTGGAAATTCTTGCAAAAATCAAATAATTGTCGGATTTCAATGAACCTTTCATGATATATTCACAAATACATAGAATTATTTTATAAATGTTCCCATTTAGAAAATCTGAGTAACCATTAACTCTTAAACATTGGTGATCAGCAAATACCATCAATTCATGATTTAAACCTTTTGTTTCCATCGACCCAGACATCATTCATTTAGGATTCTAGTCTAAATGACTAATTGTCAATTCTTGGATTCAGGAGGTTACATCATTTCTTGGAGTATTTGCCTGCAAATAAAACTGGAAGAACAAGCCAATGACAATGCTGTGCCAAGAGGCAGACTTCTGGGAAAATGGTGACAACTTGATACAAAAAATGCGAAACTTAATTGGGCATAGAATGTTTCAAAGTTTAGCATACATTTTGAGAAATAAATAATAAAACCCTAAAATTAAGGAACCTACCATTTGTTTTTATTTCAGTTCTTTCTTTATTTGTATAATAATAAAAAGTGTTAAAATATAATTTTTATAGATAACTGAATTCATTTACACTATTTACATTGTTCAGACTATTGTCCTCATCTTTATTGTCATATTCAAGACGTTTCGACCGTTGTAAGCTCCGGACTTCTTCAGGAAATATGTGTTGTAATTTCGAACCGAATCTTTTATTTAATCCACTGTGGGGAGATTGTTCTAGTTAAACGTGTCATGTCTTTTCTGGATATCCAAGTAGCAGTTATTTCCCTTTGGCAAATCAACTCTCCAAGTTTTTTTCTTCTGGTAAGGTTGGAACACTAGTTAACATTAACCCCTAAACAGCGGGAATCATCAATTGATTATTTTTATGCAGATATCATCTATTGATGATTTAAACTTTTTGTTTCCACCGATCCAGACATCATTCCTTTAGGATTCTAGTCTAAATGACTAATTGTCAATTCTTGAGGAGGTTACATCATTTCTTGGAGTATTTGTCTACAAATAGAAATGCAAGAACATGCCAATGATAGTGATGTGCCAAGAGGCAGACTTCTGGGAAAATGGTGACAACTTGATACAAAGAATATATAACTTAATTGGGCATAGAATGTTTCAAAGTTTAGCATACATTTTGAGAAATAAATAATAAAACCCTAAAATTTAGGAACCTACCATTTGTTTTTATATATGTTCTTTCTTTATTTTTATAATAATAAATGGTGTTAAAATATAATTTTTTATAGATAACCGAATTCAAAATAAGCATTTACATTGTTGGACTATTCTCCTCATCTTTATTGTCATGTTCAAGACGTTTCAACCGTTGTACGTCCCAGCCTTCTTCAGGTGATATACTTTGGGATTTCGAACCGAAACATTTATTTAGTCTACCGGAGTAGATTGTTCTAGTTCCACGTGCCATGCCTTTTGTGGATATCCCAATAGCAGTTATTTCCCCTTTAGCAACTCAATTTTTGTTTACCTCAAGTTTTTGTTTACCACTTCTGTCGCCACATA
>OZ038512.1:4115043-4157543 GCA_964036315.1 Acanthosepion esculentum | reverse complement strand
CGTACACTTGTGTGTAAGTAGACGTGTAGAAAAGACACACGTTATTTACCCCCCTCTCTCTCTCTCTCTCTCTCTCTCTCTCTCTCTGTGTCTCTCTCTCTCTCTCTCTCACTCTCTCTCTCTTAAACCTTAGGTATCGCTTTTCTTTGGGAGTACCTATATTTGGATTGGTGCATAATTATCAGGCGTTTTTGTAGGCGAGTTAGTTGTTTAATAAAATTTTCTGTTTTGTTTACTTTTTTACTAAAAATATTACTTTATTTTCAGGTTATAAAAATGTGTGTCGATAATCATACGCTCCGGAATAATCATTTAAAAAATGTTATTGTTGAATTATTATGCTTCTGTTTTCATGATAAATATTGTTTAAAATACGCCTGATAATTATGCACCAGTCCAATACTATATAGGCACATCCGAAAATTCATTGAAAAAAGAGCATACCTTGATGAAAAAGGCCCCAGACTTGATAAAAACAAAGTTTTATCGTCAAAATGTTTATGTCATTCGTAAGAGTACTTTTAATTATTTTATTAAATTGTTTTAATCCTTTCTAGAACTTTCGAAATTTTGCTTAAAAATCTTGTTTTTCTTGCGTCAGCGAGGGGGCCAAAAATTAGTATAGGAATTTTTAGCATCTTTTTTAGTTAAAAATCACATATATCATTATATATCAAGAACATTGTTAGGGGAAAGAAAAGTATGGCAAATGGAAAAAATTTTCATTCGACGCGTTTCGTCTTTTCGGACTTCATCGGACTAAATCTGTTTCCGTTGATGCGTCTACGCATGCGCAAGAACAAGAAACGCATGCGCAAGAACAAGAAACGCATGCGCAAGAACGAGAAACACTGTTTTTTTTTTAATTTAAAAATTGTTTTTTTTTTTTATAAAGGATATTTCATTAAGACGGGTGTTTCATTAAGACGGATCAAAGTCAGCAGTAAATAAATCAGTGTGATTGGTAGAAATTTAATTATTTCTCTATTGGATCATGTTATTTAAGTCATGGCAATTATGTATGAGAAATAATCTCGCCCAAATGTTCGCCAAATCTAGAAGAAAAAGGAAAAAATCATTAGACGCTTAAACTTAATTCACATTTAAAAATCGGTCCAAGTTATTGGAACACATTTTATTATAAACGGGAACATTATGAACGGGAACATTTTATTATAAACGGTAACACCCATTTATTTATATATATATATATATATATATATATATATATATATATATATATATATATATATATATATATGTCCAAATAAATAAAAAGAACAGATTTAGAATCCACAGTAATTTAGCATTTACTTTTTTTTTTAAAGTGCTTAATACAACGTAGAGCATAATATTTATAAAGATATTTTTATTTAAAATATTTGACATTGCCGCAGTGCAGGAGAATGTGGCCGAAAATCCAGACCCCTCTATTCGTCATCGCGCGCAGGAATTGAACCTCTCCACAAGAACTTTTCATTGTTTCCAACTGCATTCTCTGTTGGTCGATTATGTTGACAAAAAAAATCGCGAAATGCATTTCTGTTTGAACGTCCATTTTCGTAATAGGCTTCGATAACTTTAACACGTTGTTTGATTGTTAATCTTTCCAGGGTTGAAATTGACAAAGACATAAGTTGTTAAATCTGAAAGAAAAAGAAAAAAAATCATTAATCGCTTAAACTTAATTCACATTTAAAATCGGTCCAAGTTATTGGAACACATTTTATTATAAACGGGAACGGCAAAAGCTACTGTTTTTCTTTTATTCCGTTCCCTTAATACTAAGTGTTTAAAATATTTGCCCGGTTCTCTTTTCTTTTGATATCAAACTGCTGAAATGTAAAAAGAGATTCAGTCTATGCGTTGTAGATCTCAGAATTTGGTTGGTTGATTTTGTTTAGCGGGATATCAACACCTCTATGGATTATTTAATGCCGAAATCTAAATATTTCAAAACAATTTTATGGCTTCATCTAAATATATTTTGAACCCAACTCTATGCCTTCAACTACAGATAAAATGTATTTTGGGTCATTTTTTTAATTAGTAATATGTATTTCTCTATTTTACTATGAGAATGTATTTTTATGTTTCATCGTATTTTGTTTTTGTCATGGTTTCACTATTTGCCCATAGCTGGGACCCTAACAGGTGTTGCCACCCCGGGTCAGAACATGAAGTTAGGAAAATGCATTTCTGTTTGAACAGCCATTTTCGTAATAGGTTCAGATGAATTTAACAATTTGTTTGATTGTGAATCTTTCCATGGTTGAAATTGCCAAATGTGAAAGAAAAAGAAAAAAATCATTAATCGCTTAAAGTTAATTCACATTTAAAATCGCTCCAAGTTATTGGAACACACTTTATGTGGTTTTTTTATATATAATCTAGGCGATTTCATTTACATTCTTTTTCACTTATTGTAACGACATTGGCAACCATTTTCTGTCTTTCGTTCGTGCGCATCTGCAGTCGGCACAAAGTAAACATAATGTTAGTTAAATAAAATCCTAAAGAACGAAACGCCTTACACGAAAGCTTTTTCACTTTGTTATATATATATATATATATATATATATATATATATAAATAAAATATAAAATTCGGTGTTCTTATAGCTATTTTTATTTTTACACAATAGTGCTCAATGTAAATTTGCAGAGCATTAATATTATAAATTAATTGATTTAAAATATGTTTTTTTCGCTACACAGTGATAACCATGTTTCAGAAATGGAAGCTAAAGCCCCTGAATTTAATGTTCTTATTAAACCAAAGACATTAGTTCCATTTCCTCGTCAA
Source organism: Acanthosepion esculentum (assembly GCA_964036315.1). Taxonomy (NCBI): domain Eukaryota; kingdom Metazoa; phylum Mollusca; class Cephalopoda; order Sepiida; family Sepiidae; genus Acanthosepion; species Acanthosepion esculentum. The sequence continues at coordinate 4,154,738 of OZ038512.1, read as the reverse complement.
GCGAATTTTATATATATATCGAAGAAGATAAACCGGAAACGTTTTTGGTTGAAATGTGGATATTTTATTTTAAAATATATATTATACTCTATTTTCCATAATTCTGCTACACGTGTTTCTGGTTTCCGGACCTTCTTCAAGCAAAGATTAGATATTTCCACATATTATAAAAATTAATTTTCTGCGTGTTAGTAATTAAAATGTCTTTCTTGGACTAGACATTTGAATCGCAAAAAAATTATACTGTAATTAAAAAAAAATTAACAAAAAATATAGAAAATTAAATAATAACTTAGTTAATTTGGTAGAAAGTATAAATATATCTAGTAAAAAGATCACTGATAAACTAAAAAATTAGTGATAGGATCAGCAAACTTACCACAAAGGTGTGTTGCATTACCATCAAGGACCACAAACCTGACTTTGAGCCAAATCCTACTACTAGGATTATAAATCCTACTAAGACTGAGATTGGTAGAATAAGTAAAATAATCATTGAAAGGATAAATAAACAAATTAAGGAGTACCTTGGATTAACGCAAAGGATTAATACCACTAATGTCACCAACTGGTTTTGTAATATAAACGATAAAACCAATTCTTCTTTCATCCAGTTTGATACTGATGAATGATACCCGTCAATTTCACGGTAACTTTTTACATCTGCTTTAAAATTTGTCATTGTGTATTCGGATCTATCGAAGGATGAATGTACATCATTATGAATACCCCAAAAAATCAGTTCTTATTCATAAGAATGAACTGTGGATGAAAAGTTACTCTCTTGACCATTTTGATATTACAATGGGATCATTGGACTCTGCGGGTGGTCCGATCTTGTTGGATTGTTTACTTTATACAATCTTACTGCTCACTATGACATCAGTATAAAAGATATAGGATTATATAGGAATGATGGCCTTATGGTTGTGAGGAATTCAGTTAAAAAGCCTAAATTTAAAAGTTACTATCAATAGAAATTTAATAAAGGTAAACTTCCTCGATGTAACATTAATCAGCAATATATACCAACCATAAAAGAAAACAAATACTAGTCCTTTATATATCCACCCGAATTCTAATCATCTTCCATAAAAAATAAAGCACTTAACCTCATCCATAGAATATAGAATTAGTATTAACACTACCAACGAAGATATATTTTATAAACACTGCAATTTTTATAATAATTTAAAAAATAGTGGCTATAAATGACCCGATATTAAATACAGAAAAGATAATAATAATAATAATAATAATAATAATAATAATAATAATAATAATAATAATAACCGGAGAAAAAATACAAATAGAAACATCATTTGATACCCCGCCTTTAACCAAATGGTTAGCACTAAGTTAGGACAAAGGTTTCTTGCTTTGATTGAAAAGATTTTCTCAAGTAATAATCCTCTTAGTAAGATTTTCAATAAAAATACGCTAAAATTAAGTTATGATTGTAGTGATAATCAAGAAAAAATTATAAAAAGCATAATAATAAAATTGTAAATAAACACTTATACCTAAATAAAAGTAATAGTAATTCCAAAACGAAAATCAATAATATTGATAATAAATTATGTAATTGTAGAAATCCCATAAATTGCCCATTGCAAAATAAATGTCTTACTGAGTCTATTGTGTACCAATGCACTATTTCATCTACTGAAAACTCATATGTTAAGAAATTTTATATTGGAAGCACAAAAAAAAATTTAAACGAAGGTGGTATCAACATATTTCTTCTTTTAACAATACGTACCGTAACCGAACGCCCTCTCTAAATAATTTTGGTATTTAAAAGAAATCAATAAAACTCCCACAGTAAAATGGAAAATATTTAAAAAGAAATAAGACAAAAATTTGTAAGTCATTAAATGACCCATGTTCCATGTATCCACATGAAAAACTGCATATTATTAACTTTCCTAAAATTAATGATCTGCTAAATCAGCGGAATGAACTAACTGTAATATGTAAACACTGTACAATGTTTACTTTAAAATTTAGTTAATAGATTTTTTCATAAAAAATATCTATATATTACAATTGTATATCCATTATTTTATTGTATATAATGGTACATATAATATTTATTTAATTCCTTGATTTTTAATTTTCATGTTGCCATGTCTGATGTATTGTATTTTAGGTTCAAAATAATATAAAATCCGGAAGTCGTTTATTTGTCTATTTATTTATTTGTGTCAGAATATTTTTGCTTGTTTTTATTTATTTTTATTTTTTATCTTATATATTTTTTATGTTATTTTGATCGGTGTTTTTATTAACGTAGTAAAAATTTGTTTATATAGCTTATTGTGGGTAGTCTATTTTGTGGTTATTTTACCGGAAGTCGTTTATTTGTTTATTTATTTATTTAGGTCAAATTATTTTGCTTGTTTTTATTTATTTTTATTATCTTAAATATTTTTTTTTGATTGGTGTTTTTATTAAAGTAATAAAAATTTGTTTATGTAACTTATTTAATAGTTTTGTTTTTGTTTGGGAAGATAATTAAAGCTATTTGTTCAATTTTGGGGTTGATTGTTGTGGTTTCTTCTAACTATTATTTTGGCGGGAACAGTTTTTAATTTATTTATTTGGATTGATTATCTCTATTTGTTTTTTCTAAACGGCTAGTTTATCGGTATCGGTTGTTAGTTTATTTATATATATATATATTTGAATGTATTTAGATCAATTTATTTTACTTGTTGTTATTTATTTGTTACACTGTATATTTTCTCATTTTGGTTTTCGATTTTTAAGTAACGCAGTATATTATTTTTTATTATATATATATGGAGGTACTTATACATATATATAGGTTACTCCAAACAAAAACGATACCTAAGGTTTAAAATGTATATTTTAAATGAAAAAATCGTTCTTGAAGATTTTAGTTTAGTTTTTATTTAAAGCAAATTGATTAAATGTAATATTTCCAAGAAGCTATATACTTTACTGTATTTCAAACTGAATTTAAAATAATTTGATTCGAATGAGTTTTTTTTTTTTTTTGTATTATCCGTAACAACTCAAACATCGCCATTATTGACAAATCTTCCAACAAAACGTAATTCTCTTTATTAAAAAAAATAAAATACACTTTTCTGAAATTTTTTTGGGGGAAGATTACACGAAATAGAATTTAACTGGATTAAAACGACTATTATTTTCTTTTAGCTTAAAATATAGCAGAAAAGCATTATTAACACGAAGGCAGGTGTTTGTATGAGGTGCGTACAATTTATTCGACAGACTTACGTTTGGGAATTTTTTTCTAAGAGGGACATAACTGTAACAATTACTCGAATATAACGTGAACGCATTTTTATATAATTTTTAACTCTCCAGTCATCTTAAAAATTTAAGAAAATATTCTAAGCATTTTAATATTTTATTGGATTTTAGGTACTTTGGCTTTAGTGTCTAACTTACGAAGAGTCTTTTTCAGAAAATGTTGGAAAACTAATAAAATTTTAAATAATTTTAAACTTACTATAATAACCGCGCTTATTTTCTGATAATGTCGCGTTTGGACATCCGTATTTACAAAATTCGATACATACACACAAAATTCTAATTAAAATATTAGATATCGTCCAATTGTAGTGAGCTTTTCCGTTTATGGATAGTAAATACGGTATGATTTAATAACAATAGCACTTGACCGCTACGAATTAATACAGAATTTTAAAAGTTCTAAATGTTTATAAATTACTTTTTGCAAGAATTTCCAAATCAATGCGTTTTTCAACGCAAAAAGATGCCAAAATTCCTAATAGTAATTTATGGTCCCCGGCTGACGCAAGAAAAACAAAATTTATAACCAAATTTTCGAAGGTTCTAAAAAGGATAAAAAATATAATTTAATAATCAAAAATGCTTTGGTCTTTTCTCTGAATAATAACAAAAGATCTTTGACTATAAGGTTTGTTTTTTCATAAGGTATGCTAATTTTTAGTGACTCTTTGGAGGTATATATATTATATACCATGTCTTTCATAGATAGATAGATAGATAGATAGATAGATAGATAGATAGATAGATAGATAGATATGTCCAAAAATGAAATTAACCCTTGTAAAAATTCATTATACCTCGACATTTGTTTTCGTACTCTCATCATCAACAGCGCCCTTAATATATCTTATTTATAAAAGCAATTAAAAGCTTCTCTAATTAAATAATGTTTTAATTTTATTGCATTTTTCATTTTACAATTCAGAGCAGATTTTCAGTACCTGGGGCTCCTGTTTGGCAAAAATAAATTGATGATTTAAATTCTCTCAGGAGCCCTGCTTTCAAGAAGTATAAATATTAAAGAGGCAAATATTTTAAGTGGGGGTAGCAGATGTAAAAAATATATTTTTCCAAGATTTTGTAAAAAGAATTATTTTTTAAATAATTCCATTCAGTTGTCAATAATTCCGGAAAATTTTATTAAAATCTGAACATTATTTGATTTTTGCAAGAATATTCATGTGTTTTTAACGCATAAAAGGGGGTTTAGTTTCATACTAAACTTCGGCCCCCTCCCAACCCCTGCTGACCCCAAAAAAAAAAAAAAAGATTTTTAACCAAAATTCTGAACGTCTTTGAAAGGATTAAATAAATTGATTAAATAATAAAAAAATACTTTCATCTTTTCTCTTAATAAAAATTCAGACACATTAAAATTGTTTTTATCAAATTTGAGGCATTTTTTCATCATGGCGTGTTCTTTTTCCAGCGGATTATTGCAGACACGTCCTGTATACGTATATGTTCTTTAAAACATACAATCTGAAATGTATACTAAAACATTTTATCGTTTTTCTCTCTGTTGATTTTTCTGTATTTTGTACATGATTTTGTTGGAAACCTTCATAATTACGTGTTCTTTTTCCAGCAAGGTATGGTCTTTCTTCAGCGAATATGTAGAGGTACCTATACTTATATATTAGAAAGTTTCTTTATTTATAAGTGAAGAGTTTTCAGTATCCGTGATAGAGAATTTATATACACTACATTTCAAAGGTTTGGGGAAACCCTGGTCAGTTTTTAAATTAAACTAAAAAGTAGTTGTCTTGTACATGAGAAAATTATTATACATGGTTAAAAAAAAAAAAAACAGAGACATGATTTTTTATTAGAAATTTTATAACGAGAAAAACTAAAAAAAAAAAGCATTTTATCATTAAATTTTGCTCGCGTCAAAATATCCTCCTTTAACCCTGATTACTGCAGCAAACATTTTTAGCATTCGTTGCAAAATTTTCTCAAAATATAAGTTTGATAAATTGACTTCATTTATTTTTTTAATGACTCTAAGAGCACTTTTTCATGTTTTTTTTTCATTGTTTTGGAATATATATATATATATATGGTTATTTAAAAAGAATGAACCGATTTCATGACGCATTGCTTCAGTTCTCAAACATCGTCATGGAATGAGTCTGTGACTATTTAAAAGAGGAGTTTTCTAAGTGTTATGGTCCAATATCCACGCACCACTGTTATGGCCTACGGTTAGAACCAAGGAAGAACAACACGGACACAAAGAAATAACAAAGATATATTAAACAGAATAATACAAGAATTTCGTTCACTAATGTCTCTCTTGAGAGGCGCAGCCTTTATAGTGTCAAGAAGAGTTCATTGTCGTTACAGGTAAGATCCCATAACACTAAGTTTTGAATGACTGCCACAGGGGCGCTGTAGTCGCGTCTTATCGCCGGCAACGTTCAGTTGTTTGTTTACCCCCGGAATGGTGAGTCCTCAGCAAAAGGCGTTCTGCGTTTTCGAGTTCGCGAAAACAAACATGGTTGTGACGGTGCAGCGTGCTTTTCCAAGACAATTCGACATTCATCCGCTCTCTCCGAAGAACATTTGACGGTAATTAAAATAGTTTCAAGAGAGTGGGTGTCTATGTAAAGGGAAAAGTCCAGGGCGACCACGAGTTTCGGGGTAACAAGTGGCGAGCGAGAATCCGTGCTGTGTATGAGGGGAGTTCTACAAATCGAGCTTTAAAAAACTTAACAATAAATGCTAAGAACTCTGAATTATACATCTCATTGTACTTTCCTATTATTTTAGTATATATATATATATATATATATATATATATATATATATATATATATATATATATAAATATAAAAGTGAACATAGAAGTCAACACTTAGAGGCGACAGTCTGTTTCATGCTAGTGCAATCGTCAGGCAGCTATAGATATATATATATATATATATATATATATATATATATAATTCTTGCATCTATTCCTCTCTCTTTCTCGCTTTTTTCCTCTTTCACCCTCTATTTACCTATGTCACTGCTTGTATATATATATATATATATATATATATATATATATATATATATACATATATATATATATATATATATATATATATATATACAAGCAGAGTTAAGAAAGATAACAAACAAATTCTGATAGATAGACAGATATATATATAGAGAGAGAGAAATATGAAAAATTAGATAGATAGATAGAGAGAGAGTGAGAGTGAGAGAGAGATATGAAAAATTAGATAGATAGATAGATAGATAGATCTCTGATATTGAGAAGTTTAACCCATAAAGATAGCATATAACATACCTTAAAATTATATTTGATTATATATATATATATATATATATATATATATATATATAGTGTAACCCGGATATAAGAGAGTTGTCGGGACCGGAGAAGAAGTCTCTTATATCCGGGTTTCTCTTATATCCGGGTTTGGTCTATTATATATACATTAACACAGGCTCTAATTTGGGACCAGATAAAATCTATCTTATATCCGGGTCTCTCTTATATCCGGGTCTCTTATATCCGGGTTACACTGTATATATATATATATATATATATACAGTCGTATGGATATGAGTTGGTAATCCAGGGTTTCACGCTTTTGCGATCATTAGACAGACCAGAGTTACAAACTCATAGCCTTACGACTGAATGTATTAGCTCTATCACTGATATTCAGTGTTTTCCAGTAAGTACCACGCATATATATATATATATATACATATATATATATATATATATATATATATATATATATATAATTCATTTGATTTAACGTTATTTTACTTTACACTGTAAAAATAGAGCCTCTACTCAAATATGATCTATTTACAGCAAAGTTAAAAATATAAATTAAAAATATGTGGGAGTAATAAATTTTAAAATTGTTGTTTATGTTGAATACGAACTAGATTAGATATATATATTTCGAGAATCGGGTAAGATCTGTAAAGAAATGCACAATTCGGACTCTGATCAGAAGTTACTTCGTGGTGGAGAGTTCAAGGCACGTCGCAAAAAGGAAATAAATAAATATACAATAATAAATAATAAATATTTAATATATAAATAAATAAAAACAGAACATCTAATGAAATATGACCCTCCGTTAAAAATAAAGTTTAAATAAATAAATTTATATATATATATATATATATATATATATATATATATATATATATATATATATATTGAGGAATGCATAGGAAGATAGATAGCGAGAGAGAAAGCGGGAGAAAGAGAAGGAGTGTGTTTGCATTCGATATTTGCTGAACGCTTTTCAGCTTGTACATAAAAAACATCGCCCCCCAAAAAATGTTTTACAACAAAAAACTCACTTTTCCAAGACGAGCGTCGAGAATTTACAGCAAAAAAAATCTCGACTTTTCCGAGACGAGCGTCTAGAATTTACAGCAAAAAGTCTCGACTTTTCCGAGACGAGCGTCGAGAATTTACAGCAAAAATTCTCGACTTTTCCGAGTCGAGAATTTACAACAAAATGTCTCGACTTTTCCGAGATGAGCGTCCAGAATTTACAGCAAAAAGTCTCGACTTTTCCGATACGAGCGTCGAGAATTTACAGCAAAAATTCTCGACTTTTCCGAGACGAGCGTCGAGAATTTACAGCAAAAATTGTCGACTTTTCCGAGTCGATGCCCGAGTATTTGCTACTAAATATTTTGCTATGTTAATGACGCTAGTAATTTTCTGGAAGTTACCCGGATGAAAAGAAATACACATCAAAAGTCTTTATGCCTTCGTTTCTTCTTAAAATGCCATTTGTGTTAGTTTTTGTTTTTTTTGAGGAGGGAAAGCCTTACAGAGCGCCGAGATGAGCTGATACTTAATTTAAGTGGAATCAAAATTAGACATCAGATACAAGTCCGAAGTCAAACAATTACATGCAATTAAATTGGAGCCAGACATTCGACAACCAATGAAACTGTGAAATAAAGGCGTGGGGTTCCTAAGAGATCTGTGTGGTTTCGGGCGAGGCAAAAAAACCGATACGTCAAGTGGACCCTATGGTTTCATATACGTTGTCTCATTTTGTAAATCCTACCCTCATACACCTTTCCACTTCTTTCCTTGATTTCTTCTGTTTTCTTATAAATAGGTCACGGAGGCTAATGGCCCGAAGAATTAAACGAATAGCAAACACCGTTTCCATCATCACAACGAACATTAACCATCAAGTTCAACATCTGCGACCAGCCCAGCACTATCAATATCTTTTATTTAAAACGCTACAGTGTGAAATACCTAACCTCTTCTCGTGGTTGTCATTCCGTTTATTAACAATAGAAAAATATCATAATATATATGCTACAATCATTACTAAAGTAAAGAGTGACACCTGCTAAAGCCCCTTTACAATCTTGACATAACTACAAAGGTAATTGGCTTCAAACGGACAAAATAAAAACTCCCACTATAGAAACAATTTGTTTTAGGGACCTCCACAAAAGCGATACCTAAGGTTTAAAATCAATTTCTAAAAATCAAAAATCTTTCTTGAAGCTTTTATTTTAGTTTAAATTTCAAGATTAAATTTAATATTTCTAATCAGCAAAATACTTTGTTGTATTTCAAAAACTAATTTAAATTAACTGGATAGAATTTTTTGTACTAATAGCTGAATAGCACCATTTTTTTAGTCGTCTTTCATCGCAATGTAATTCGCATTGTTAAAAATTCTTCTAAAATTAAGATATACTTTTCTGAAACTTTATTTGAGGAATATTAGGTCCTCAAGGACACATGGCACAGTGGATAAAGGCGTTGGTTAGATCCAGTGACAGGACCCAAAGAGTGTGAGTTCAATACCGGGTTAAGACTGTGGAGAACTTTCAGAGGGAAAAATTAACAGGAGATAACTGATAACTGACATCCATTAAAACGTGGCCCGTGGAACTAGAACAGTCTACCCCAGTGAGCGAAATAAAGAGTTCAGTTCGACATTCAAACCACCTGAAGAAGGCCGGAACGTACAACGGCTGAAACGTTGTAATAAATATGGCGACAAAGATGAGGACAATAGTCCGAATAATCTAAATAATTAGTATATGTATTTATGTATCTAGAGTGATGGGATTTTTTTTCAAACATGGTCAGCATATTGTGGCCGTGTTCATAGTTGATGTTTCTTTTTTTACACGTGGTTGAGGCTACAACCATAATCAGAATGAATTTTCTCTTAAAACATTATAAAGAAAAACGCGATTGGGGAAGCATCCTCTTGGGAGTCGGTTACAAACATCAGGGGTTCGTAGGAAGAAGCTGCTAATATGGTATACGAATGGAATGAAGGTGGTTCGCCACAGTGTGCATACCATGGCGGATCCTTGCCTTGAAAGTGGGAATAGAGATACAACTGTGAAAGACTTTCGAGGGAGGGTGGTTGCATGGCGGGAAATAATTCATCACCCACAAGGACGCGTAGGTGATTTTGGACTCTATCGAGATAGGAAAATAAAAGACTGGGCAGCTCCTACCCAAATATGACAGTAGTCCGGATCTGGCTCTTGTAAATGTAGGGGATAGAAGGAGAAGTCAGGTACTAGAGCGCTCCCGGGAACCGACCATTTGTCCAGTAACTTTTAGCGATGGACCGTATGTTGGGTCCCAATATGCACTCAAGGAACGGGGTCTCCCTGTACGAAAAACTCTTTCACAATCCGCTCGGTGATTATGAAACCTCACTAGTTTTGTTTTCGAGGCATTAAATGGGACCAGCCAGCTCTTTTCTCACTGAGCTCTTAAAGCTCGGGCAGAGATGAGATCAGCAGACAGTCTCTGGTCATCTAGAGTGTTCGAGGTGCACCCATGTACACGGTTGGATCATCAGCATAGATATTCGCAAGTGATTGAGATGATGATTTATGCAAAGTCGAAAGACGGTAGGGCCGGGAAACGAGCGTTGATCGTTTGGGACTCAGAAGACTGGGATCTTTCCTGTTAATTCACTCCAAATTATGTAAAGTTACTTATCGCCAATATTAATGCACCCCAAGAAATTGTGAATTTTAAATCAAAGTTGTTGTTTTTTTTTTTTTCTTCGGTTAAATTTTTGGCATTCTTTCGAAATTTTAAATTTTAGATCCAAATTTGTTTAGTTTGCATCGCAATAACTCCAACTCTCGGAATGAAAAATTACCAAAAATCAGGGAATTCTTCACATTTCATAAGAGCGGATGATATTCGAGTTTCTTACAACGAATTTTATATTTAAAAAAAAAAAATTTTTAAATCTGTTTTTGGCTTGTTTATCCAGGTGAGCGTGATCGAAAACCCCACACTTAGAAATCATCAATAATCGACCGTAGCCGGGACATCGAGCCAACAATCCTTTCTTTAGCTGTATAGCATGTGCTACGCCAGGGCTACATACAGTTTTGAATTTATAGTTACTGCCACCTAAAGTTAAGAACTTAGTCTATCCTGCTATTTTACCCATAGCTGGAGGTACAAGAGGATTCATACATTTCCCAAGAGTATTAGCATGTAAGTGAATGTAATGAATACGACTGGAATTCAAAATCGCCTCTCCAATTCCTCAAGCTGAGGAGATAACCATTACTCTACCGTGTTTAGAAATAGTGCACCCGAGTCGCCCACATTTTGCGTAATCACTAAGATCAACCCAACCGGAAAAGGAGAATTTGCTGTGAATTTTAGTAAATATAAATTCTTTAAATTTTGGGGGTGAATTAAAAGAAAAATCTCTTTTTGCATTGTGTATCGAGCTGAGCCCGAATGCAGAACCCGCACTTAGAAATAGCGCACCTGAGTCGCCCACATTTGGGGCGACCGCAAAGATCAACCCAACCTGACTGCAATGGAAGGGTTTCGCACTATGAGAATTTGGTGTTCATTTTATTAAATATAAATTCTTTTCAATTTGGGGTGAATTAATATTTTGGGGTGAATTAACAAAAATCTGTTCTTCCCTCGTTTATCGAGGTGAACGCGGATGCAGACCCCCTCACTTAGAAATAGCGCACCCGTGTCGCCCACATTTGAGGCTATCGCAAAGGCTAACCCAATAACAGTGCAATGGAAGGGTCTCGCTCTGGGAGAATTTCGTGAGTATTTTTTCTAAATATAAATTCTTTTTTTATTATTTTGGGGTGAATTAATAGAAAAGACAGTGGCTGTTTCTGTAGGATTCCATTTCTGTTGTCGTAAATCTTCTTCCTCTGTGATGAGATTGTCCAGTATTCACTAAGCCCTTACACTCATCACACCTTGGGGGGATAGTTTCTTTTAACTGATGTGGAAACTTGATCAATAATTACACTAGCGATAGTAACATCAATAAATTATTAATAAAATATTTCTTAAAAGTCTCAGCAGTAAATAAAGTCATCAAAAAGTAATGTTTAATAAAAGGCTTCTGAATCTTGTCTAAGAGTTTTTTTTTATTATCATCCCCACCACACCTGATTCAAGTAAATAAAGAATCTGCCCATTGTCATTGCTGGGGCGACTAATGAGACAAGCTGTGGGTCACTGGCTGGGAAACCTCAACTGATCTTAGGTTTTGTATGACCCTATCACCTAACTTAAGCCCCTAAAGCCTCTCTTTTCATTTCCTTCCTGTCATATAGTATAAGCTTATCTTGTAGGGGGTTTTACCCGCTTTTTTTTTATTATCGCTTTTTTTTTGTAACTTTCCTGTTTTTATTCTCTACCCCCCGCGCTCCCGGTGGTGACCCAAACTCATACATTGCCTCTTCCTTTTCTTAATATATTTCTTTTGTTAGGTTTATTCTTTCGCAAACCTTTCACAGTGGTTGTAAGCTTTGATTTTTAGTTTTAATTTCTTTCCCTTTCTCGCCATCAAAGTGACACTGCTTCTTAATTTTACGTCTTTGTAAGCAGTTTTTTCCATCGTCACAATATTTTATGGACTTTTTCGGGTTTTTTTTTTATTTTCATTAGTCTTTTATTCCCAACTATTTTAGCTTTTCCTTTTTATTTATCTTCAATACAGAAGTTTTATTTGTCTTAATTTAAAAAAAACAAACAAAAAAAACACGTTCGTTCTTTTTCCTCCTTCGTTAGGATTATGAGGACCCGATGATCCTAATGATTAACCTTAATCTCTCACTGCGAAATCTTCAATCTTTCATCCATCATTATTATTATTATTATTATTATTATTATTATTATTATTATTATTATTATTATTTTCTCCTCACGTTTCTTTCGTCTTCCTCTTGATTTCTCCTCTTCAGCCTCCATTTACATTTAGGTTTTCCACTTGTTTCTTCTTCCTCTCTTTTGTTTTTTCTACCTCCACCTCCTCCTTTCTCGTCTCCTCTTGCTTTCTCCTTTCGTTCTCATCTTCTTCTTCTCCTTTCTCGTCCCCGCCCTTTCTCATCCTCTCCTCCTCCTCCTTTCTCTTCTCCACCTCCTTTATTCTCTTTTCGTTTCAACTCTTTCTTTCCCCGCCTCCGTTATTGGCCGCCATCTTTCTCTTCCTTACCGCCTTCTTTATCGCCATCTCTTTCTCTTTCTTTCTTTTCTTCTCCTCTTCTTCCTTTCTTGTCTCCTCCTACTTTTTCGCCTCCTCTTTCTTTCTCCTTTCTCCTCCGCTTTTCTCGGTTTATTCTCCTCCTCATTTATCGCCCTTCTCTTCCTTCCTTCACGTTTATCTCTTCTTCTTCTTCTCTTTTCTTGTCTCCTCTTCTTCCTCCTCCTTTCTCGTCTTCTCTAGTCTCTTCTTCACCTCTTCCTTCTTTCTCGTCTTCTCTTTCTCTTTCTTTCTCCTCTTTCTTTTCCACCTCCTTCTTGCTTCCTCTTTTATCGTCTCCTCCTCCTCCTCCTCCTTTTTTATCTTCTCTTCTATTTTTGTCCTATCTTACTCTTTTATCTCCTCTTTTTCTCTTCATCTTTATCTCCCTCCTTTTCTACTTCCTATTTCTTTCTCTCCCCTCCTTCTCCTCCTCCTATCTCGTATTCTTCTTTTTTCTCTTCTTCACCCTTTCCTTCTATTTCTATTCTATTTTCTTCTTCTATTTTCACATCATCTTTTTCTCCTCCTCATTTCCCGTCTCCTCTTTCTTTCTCCTCCTCATCCTTTATCTTCTTCTCTGCCTTCTTTTCTTCATCTTTCTCGTTTATCTCTTATTCTCCCCCGCTTTCTTGTGTTCTCATCTTTCTCTTCCTCCTCCTTTCTCCTCTCCTTCTCATTTTCCTTTCTCGCCTTCTTCTTCTTCTTTCTCTTCTTCAGCCCTTCCCTCTATTTATTCTTCTGTCCCTCCTCCTTTCTTTCGTCCCCCTCCCTCTTCCTTTTTGCCTTCTTCTCCTTCTCCTTTACGCTCTCCCTTCTTTCTAACCTTATCTTTTTATTTTATCTGCTTCTCTTCCTGCTCCTTCTCTTTTCTCGCCTCTTTCTCCTCCTTGTTTCGCATTGTCTTCTTTTAGCTCTTCTTCTTCACCTTCTTCTTTCTCTTCTTCTTCTCTTTTCTCTTCTTCTTTCTTTCTCGTCTTCTCTTTCTCTTTCTTTGTATTCTTATAACCCGCCCTTTTGCATCTCTTTCTTCTTTCTTCTCCTCCTTTCTTCACTTCTTCTATTTTCTCCCCTTCTTTCTTTCTCCTCCTTTCATCTCGTCCTCCGTCTTTCTCTTACTTACCTCCTGCTCTCTCTTCTTCTTCTTCTTCTTCTTCTTCTTCTTCTTCTTCTTCTTCTTCTTCTTCTTCTTCCTTTCTTGAATGCTCCTCCTTTTTCGCCTCCTCTTTCTTTCTCCTTAAATCCTTCGCTTTTTTCGTCTCATTCTCCTCCTCATTTATCTATCCTCTTCTTCCTTCTCTTTTATCTTCCTCCTTTCTTGCCGTCTTCTTTTTCTTCTTCACACCTTCTCTGTTTCTCGTCTTCTCTTTCTTTCTATTCTTATAAACCTCCCCCTTTCTCCTTTCTTCTCTTCTCTTTTCTCCCCTTCTTTCTTTCTCCTCCTTCATTCTCGTCCTCCACCTTTCTCTTCCTTACCTCCTGCCTTCTCCTCCTCTCTTTCTCTTTTTTCTCTTCTTCCTCTCCTCCCCTTTCTTTCTCCTTTATCCTCCGCTTTTCTCGTGTTATTCTCCTCCTCCTTTATCCCTTCTCTTTTATCTCTTCTCCTCCTCCTCCTCCTCCTACTTTCTCGTTGTCTTCTTCTTTTTCTTCTTCACACCTTCCTTCTTTCTCATCTTCTCTTTCTTTTTATTCTTGTGACCCTACTCCCTTTTCGCCTATCTTTCTTTTCCTCCTTTCTCTTCCTTCTCTTCCTTTATCGTTTCTTTTTCTCCTCCTTCTTTCTTGCCTTATCTTCCTCTTCTTTTTCCTCTTCGTCGTCTTCTTCTTCGCTTCCCCCTCTTTCCTCCCTATCTGGTCTCTTCTTCTGAATATCAATAAGATTATTATTTCTCGTTCGAGAAAACTGGTTTCACAAGTCGTCTGCTGATTCTCTTGTCATTTTGCAATCATCATCATCATCATCATCATCATCATCATCAGTCGTCGTCGTCGTCGTCGTCGTCGTCGTCACCATCATCATTATTATTATTATTTAGGTTCGCTTTCAATTAACTGAACTTTCCTCAGTTAAATGACACTTAAACACACGTTCTCGTCTTGTCGAAATCTTTGATCTGTCATTACTGAGAAGCAATCCTACCCACAACTTGACCGTCCTTTTAGTCACTAAAGTGATTTCGCCATCAAAAAAAAAAGAAAGAAAGAAAAAAGAAGAATGCAAAGAAAATACAATGAAAATTCTACGCTGGCCAAAGAAAAAAAAATCAGGAAGATTTAATCATATCAGTGCAGACAAGAAGCCTCTGCAGAATTCAGAGTCGACCAATAATCTGCAAATAACTTTTATATTTATATCAAACAGACTGTTGGGATTTTACGGTTGCTTCACTGACATAGTAGCACCGGAAGAATTGTATAACTTAAGTCAGTAGTAAGACTACCCGGCGTTGCCCGTGTATTATAAGAAAATACCTCCAGTAACGGACCAATTCATGAGGAACAATATTAATTAAATAATATTTATAATTTATAACTGTTACATACCGTACCTATGAACAGTAATGGGTATGACGCAATCCTCATAAATACGTTGAACACTATTGTAAGTGGGGATAATATGGTGTCTAAGTAGTCCACCACTAGCAGTGGTTTACCTACTTCACGCCGCTGGTGAGTATTGTATATTTTTTATGTTATAAAGATTACCATTTCATTTCCAACCTTCGTTTTGGTTATTCCTCACTCAGTAACCTTTTCTAGGTTACAACAGAAAGAAAGAAGGAAGGAAGGAAGGAAGTATTATATACTGTACCCATGAACATTAGTTGGTATCTCCCAATCCTCATGAACGCGTTGGACACTTTTGTAAGTAGGGGTAATATGTTGTCGAAGTAGTCCACCACTAGCAGTGGTTTACCTACTTCATGCCGCTGGCGAGTATTGTATTTAGTTGATGTTATAAAGATTACCATTACATTTCCAACCTCAATTTTAATTATTCCTCATTTAGTACACCTTTCTAGGTTACAACAATAACAATTTTCATTACAGTTTAATTTAATATTTTTCAATATTTAAATAAATATACAAATTGTATATATTGGTTTCAATATGTCTTTCAGACATATCACGCTGAAATACAGTTTCCCATATGAGAACCGTAGTTAAGCAACCTCGAGCCTGGTCTGATCAATGAGTAACCGCTTGGGAATACGAGGTGCTGTAAGCTTGGGTGTGCGGTGGTGTAATGGATAATTGCACGAAATTGTTAATTAGAGAGTCGAGTTCCAATTCCAGTGGGGATAGATATATTCCCTTTTGTCTTGGTGGGGAAACCATTATTCTCCCCCAAGCTATGAGCTAATTAGTAAGACTTGTATCACTAAACCATTATCACCTAAAAAATCTTACAATCTAAAAATGCTTTCTGGCTTTAAATAACAAACAAATTGACAAATCGTTAAAAACGAATCAATCAATCAATGAAATATTGATTAGCTACACAGGCATGTTTTTTTAGATTTATTTACATTCTATGAAATATAAATGTATAAAAACTACCGTGACCACAAAATGAGGGATTAGTTCATATATTGATTATAATATGGAATTGAACACCCACTTTATATCCACATTATAATTTTTTGTTTGTTTATCGAATTCTGATTAGGCATGAATCCACCACTTCTCCCCCCACTATGGGTTAATTAGTAAGACTTGTGTCACTAAACTATTATTTCATTGGCTGCTTTAACAATTATAACGATTAGAAAAAAAGGAATTTCAATCAATTTAACTTTAATTTGAAATACAGCAAATTACTTTGCTTATTGGAAATTTGCTTATTGGAAATTTGCTTATTGGAAATTTGCTTATTGGAAATATGATATTTAATCTATTAACTTGAAATTAAAACTGAAATTAAATAAAAAGAAAGACTTTTTAATTTTCTTCGTTTTTAGGCGGTTACGAAACATAAACATATACGCATTCTTTATTTATAAAAATGATACGAAATTAGAAGACTAAGATAGATAGATAGATAGATAGATAGATAGATAGATAGATAGATAGATATTAGAAGATTGATATATATGTATGTGTGTGTATATATATATATATATATAGAGAGAGAGAGAGAGAGAGTGAGTGAGAAAGAGAGTTAGAGATTAGCAGACAGGAAAACAGACAGACATATTTGCAGACAGAAATAGATAGATAGATATTAGGAGATTGATATATATATATATATATATATGTGTGTGTATATATATATATATATAGAGAGAGAGAGAGAGAGAGAGAGAAAGAAAGAGAGAGTGAGAGTGAGAAAGAGAGATAGATAGAAATTAGCAGACAGGAAAACAGACAGATAGATAGATCTATCTATCGATCTATGTATTTATTTCTCGCAATAGATAGATAGATAGATAGATAGATAGATAGATAGATAGATAGATAGATAGATAGATAGATAATGAACAGACATAGAGATTAGTAGTCAGAATAACAGACAGATATTAGTAGTCTGAAATAGATAATGAAGAGACAGATATAGATAGATAGATAGATAGATAGATAGATAGATAGATAGATAGATAGATAGATAGATAGATAGATAAAGTGAGCGAGGGATTAGCAGTGAGATCAACAGAGAGATAGACATTAGCAGTCAGAAATAGTTAATGAACAGACTGAGATAGATAGATAGATAGATAGATAGATAGATAGATAGATAGATAGATAGATAGACATTAGCAGTCAGAAATAGTTAATGAACAGACTGAGATAGATAGATAGATAGATAGATAGATAGATAGATAGATAGATAGATAGATAGATAGATAGATAGATCGGAATAGAAATTTGATAGATAGATAGATAGATAGATAGATAGATAGATAGATAGATAGATAGATAGATAGATAATGAACAGACATAGAGATTAGTAGTCAGAATAACAGACAGATATTAGTAGTCTGAAATAGATAATGAAGAGACTGAGGTAGATAGATAGATAGATAGATAGATAGATAGATAGATAGATAGATAGATAGATAGATAGATAGATAGATAGATAGATAAACTCTGAGTATTTACAGAGGAAGACGGTGAGAAACATGATCGCGAAAGAAAGGGAAAAGAAAAGAAAAATGCAACTGAAAGTAAAGTGAAGAAAAGAAAGAAATTTTAAGAATTTCGAAAGCGATGAAAAGAAGAAGAAATCAAAACTTAAAAGAACCAATCAGAAAACGAGAAATAAAAAACAAAAACAAAATGGAGGAACAAACGTCGCTGTCGTCTGGTCTTCGCAGACATAATTGTGAAATCACTGGTCAGCGACACATTCACAGCGAAACTATAATCAATGGCGAGAATGTGCGACCGAAAATGGCTTAAAAGAAAAGAGAATTGCACCAAATGTTTTTTTTTAAGGACATTTGATGACATCAGAGACCAGTTAAGAAACTGTTTCTCAGGAGCAACACAGATTGTATTCGTGTCTAAAACAGAAACACTTGTTTATGGTCGTAACTTAAAAAGACAGACCGAGTGGCAAGATACAACTTGGGGACGTCAAAGACAAGGAAATATTGAAATGAAACCCACTGGAAAGCGTTATAAAAGATAGCGGAAAATATGACAGAAATTCGAAGACGCACTGCAGTAAGGAAAGATGATTTCCAAAAGCAAAGAAATGTGTAGCGACTTTATTGGTTAATATATATTTATTATAATTTTAATTCTTTTAGAACGTTCGAAATTTTGTTTGAAGTATCTTGTTTCACTGATGTGAATTTTGTACCATTAATTACTATGGAAAATTTTTAGCGTCTTTTTCGCAGTGAAAAAGACAGCGGTTGAGGAATTCTTTGAAAAATCAGATAATTGTCGGATTTTAATGAAACTTTCAGGATCGATTCATAAATGAATGAAAATTATTTTCCAAACGATTCTCTTTTAGAAAATATTGGTTAAAATATATTTTTGCATTTGTTAACCACCCACCTACCTCATATACACACTTGTTTAATTTTATGCAATTTCAAAACATTCTCTTTTATAGCACTTAAAGTTTATTCTAGTTATAAGTTATCCAAGAATTTAAATCATGAATGCTTTCGGTCAGTCAGGGGCCAAACTTACAGAAACCTGCTCAAAATTTGAAAAATTAACAAGGAAGACTTAATTTAATTAGAAAAGCCTTTAATTGCTTTTATATACAAAATATATTAAGAATTTTTTTGCAATGAATATTGAATTTTGACAAGTATTGTTTTCATTTATTTTATTTTAATTAGAATAATTTATATACTTTTACAATTCTGCATTAAATTTTAATGGTCACGTGATATTGTTATTAAATTAAGAACGTATTTACTAAACATAAATGGATAAGCTTCAACGAAAACCCAGTATTTTAAAAAGAATTTTTTAATTTATTTTGTGAATATAAACGTGTCAGTTTTTGTAAATACGGACGGGTACGCACAACATTATCAGAAAATAAAAGCGATTACTACAGTAAAGTTCAAATTTATTGGTAACTAACCGAGGTACTCGGCGTTGCTCTGGTGTACCTGGAATTGTATAACCGCACACCTTGTATACCTGCACCCTCTGTCCCCGCTTGTATGCACCATCCGTTGGTAGACTAAGCTACTCCCTCATCTTTTTTACAGTATGTCCTTCGCAAGTGTTTGATTGTTCTTAAAAAAATATTTCCATCGATAAAACCTTCTTGCGTCGTCGTTGTTCGGGGTTAAATTGTTTCAATGTTTTAGATATTCAGTAAATTTCCTATGGCCGAAATAACTTTCAAATAGTATGGCTTTGTTTACATATCTAATAATCAAACAAAAACAGGGATGAAGCGCCAGAGTTTGATTCAACTGCAGGTGCAAACGCATGTCCGGTCCCTCGTCTCCAAGTTTACAATAAAGCTGGGGTTAATAAGAGGTTCTTCATGATCTGTCTATATTTCTGAGATGAGGTATTATGTACATTATTTACATTATTCGGACTATTGTCCTCATCTTTGTCGCCATATTTATTACAACGTTTCAGCCGTTGTACACTCCGGCCTTCTTCAGGTGGTTGGAATGTCGAACTGAACCCTTTATTTCGCTCACTGCGGTAGACTGTTCTAGTTCCAGGTGCAATGTTTAATGGATGTCAGTTATCAGTTATCTGCTGTTAATTTCCCTCTGAAAGTTCTCCACTGCCTTAACCGGGTATTGAACTCACACTCTTTGGGTCCTGTCACTAACCAACGCCTTTATCCACTGTGCCATGTGTCCTCAAGGGAAATTAGCAGGAGAATGTAAATAAGGTGAATAATGTAAATAAGGTTCTTCAGGCATTTTCCTCTTTTAACGCTGCAGTAATGCTTCTCAAACAATCTTTGCATCAAAGGTTGCTCGAATTCCAATTAAGGATGGAATCATATGAAGAAACTATTGGCCAAATGGCAAAAACCGATTTTGCACTTAGTTTGTTGCAGATTTCGTCCACTTAATTGAAATAATCTAAAACCAAACATTCACGCAAGACAATTTATGTGTCAGATGTAATTTACATGGCAAATTTGGAAAGCCTCGGATAAAAAACCAGGATTGATATTACGTAATTGGTAAGTACAAGTTGGTTATATATGTATCAATAAGCATTTATCTGGTTCGTAGTTTGGTAATTATCACGCTTTTATATATGAGCTTGTAAGCATTAACTGCGTTCTGATTACGTAAGTATTGATCGATTATATTTGACTCTTTAAGCATTTTCATACTTTGCAGATAGGTACATATTGGTCGATTATTACATTTTTTTTCTATAAACCTTTCCTTGATTCGGCAGTAGATAAATATTGGTTATTATATATATATATATATATATATTGTAAGATATACAATCCGGTGTTCTTATTGATATTTTTATTTTTACAAAACATTGCTCAATGTAAATTTACAGAGGATAAATATTATAAATTAACTGATTTAAAAATATGGTTCCTTCGCTACACCAAAATCACCATTTTTCAAATACCGAAGCTAAAAACTTCAAATATATAATTAAATTTGAAGTTTTGAACTTCGGTTTCTGAAACATGGTAATTCCTGTGTAAAAAAGGAACCCTATTTTTCAATCAGTTAGTTTATAATATATATATATATATATATATATATATATATATATATATATATATATATATATAATATTTGATATTATAATATTTAATATATAATATTTGATATTATAATATTTAATATATAATATTTGATATATATATATATATATATATATATATATATATATATAATATTTGATATTATAATATTTGATGTATAATATTTGATATATATATAATATTTGATATTATAATATTTGATATCAAATATTTGATATATATATATACATATATAATATTTGATATTATAATATTGGATATATAATATTTGATATATATATATAATATTTGATATTATAATATTTTATATATAATATTTGATATATATATATAATATTTGATATTATAATATTTTATATCTATATATATAATATTTGATATTATAATATTTGATATATATTATTTGATATATATATATATAATATTTGATATTATAATATTTGATATACAATATTTGATACATATATATATATATATATAATATTTGATATATAATATTTGATATATATATATATAATATTTGATATTATAATATTTGATATATAATATTTGATATATATATATATATAATATTTGATATTATAATATTTGATATATATATATATATATATATATATATATATATATATATATATATATATATATATATATATAATATTTGATTTATAAACCATTTTGCTGATTATTTAAAAACCTGAGAGTTATAGGCGAAAAACGAACTCCTTGGGCAGTTTTTCGTGGTTTTTCGTTATATAGGTGAAGCGGGCAGGAGTAAAACCACACTATATTATTTCTTTCTTTCTATTTTTAATTCAGAACAGATTTTCGGTAACTGTCGGTCCTGTTTTGCAAAAAAAAAATGATGATTTGAATTCTCCAGCGCGTTCTTCTTTTAATTAATATAAATTTTAAGTGACACAAAAAATAATTTCTCGAAATATCTTAAATTTAAATAGCGGGTGGGGAATAGCAAATGTTTAAAAAAAATATTTTTATTTTTTATATTTTCTAAAAAAATATTTCTCAAATAATTTCATTCATTTGTGAATAAGTCCTGAAAATTTCATTACAATTCGACAATTATTTGATTTTGCAAGAATTTACAAATCAGTGCGTTTTTCATCGCAAAAAGCGGCTAAAATTTCCAATACTAATTTATGGTCCCCGGCTGGCGCAAGAAAAACAAAATTCTTAACCAATTTTTCGAAGGCTCTGAAAAGGATAAAAATAAATATAATTTAATAATGAAAAATCCTTCGGTCTTTCCTCTTAATAATAGCAACAGATCTTTGGCTATAAGGTTTGTTAGATAGATAGATAGATAGATAGATAGATAGATAGATAGATAGATAGATAGATAGATAGATAGATAGATAAACATTCGGGCGGACAAACGGATATAGATAGATAGATAGATAGATAGATAGATAGATAGATAGATAGACAAACATTCAGGCGGACAAACGGATATAGATAGATAGATAGATAGATAGATAGATAGATAGATAGATAGATAGATAGATAGATAAGGAACAAACCGAGATAGATAGATAGATAGATAGATAGATAGATAGATAGATAGATAGATAGATAGATTGGAACAATTAAATGGCGACTCTAAAACAAACTGAGACGTACGTTTGACCTCCTCCGCCTAAGCCACGTGATCTGGAAGCCTTGTGGGAAAGCTATAATGAAATCTAAACAACCGATCCGTTTCACCCCACCTCACATTCCCACCTTCCATCCGGCCCACACGTCAGTGTTTCCCCTTTGCCAAGATCCGCTCTGACTGACCACGAAAACGACGACGACGACGACGACGACGACGACGACGACGACGTAACCCGCTTTGCTTATAGCTCGCCGTTTTGGCAGAGAAAAATGGTGAAGTCGTGAAATGGTTTTTTAATTACGTTCTGCTCTTTCATAATTTTCTCTTTTATACTTTTTTTTTTTTTTTGCCAGAAAATTTAAAGATGGGAAGAGAAAAAAGGCAGTGGGGGAGGGTAGTAGACGGAAGCAAAAAAGAGGGAAAATTGCAGCGAAAGGTAAAAAGAATTTAAGGAAAGAAAGAAAGAAAATGCATCCTTAAAATGAAAGAAATATTCGCTGGAAGAAGGGAGGGAAGGAAGGAAGGATAAGTGGAAAAAAAGAAGAAGTCATTTATGTAGTAAGAAAGAAAGTAAAAGAAACAAAGAAAATAGTGAACGAGAGAAAATATTTAAAAAAATAAAGAAAATACATAATATATAATAACGCGTTTTCAACTTTACTCCAAGAGGCCGTAGCCCAACATGTCATCCCAATTCAGCCATGTTAGCTTCTACTGCTTAAAACAATTAAAGGAACACAACTCTCTAACTTTCAATAGCTCATGTTCAAATAATAAAAAAAAACTTTTCTCAAATTACAGCGTTTCACAATAAAATTGTCCGTGTTTTATTCCTACAGGACTTAGCCCAACATGTCATATCATATTGTAACCAGGCCGACCCTAAGAGCAAATTAAAACCATTCTGGGTCAGACCTGGACTCGCAATCATGAAATTTTAGACTCCCAAGTTTTCAATACTGCAATTGTTTTCGGATTCGGCCATGTTAGCTTCTACTGCTTAAAACAATTAAAATGACTGACGGAACTTGCAGAAAGAACCATCCGGAGAGGAGTAAACCGCAAAAAAAGCAACATCCTTCAAAATGACCAGGAGTCAGATAGAAGAGACGATAAGGGCCCAAAGAAAAGCCAGAACTCTAAAAACCCTGAAGCCTCTCTCTTATTTTGAGCGTAAGGAAGGAATGTTTCGTATGTTGAACGCTTATAGGAACCAGAATTAATGATTAAAGGAATGAAAGAATGAAAAAATAAAGGAATAAAAGAATGAAAAAAAGAGCAAATATATTCCTTCTATTTTTTTGCAACTTTAAATTTGTTTTAACATTCTTGCATTTTTAAATATTTTTTATTTACACAACGTTTCATTTTCAGTCATTTTGCTATTTGACGATTACGTACTTTTTCCCTTTCTATTTCTCTCTCTTTCTCTTTATATATATATATAGGAAAGATATATATTCATTCATTAAAAGGAAAGATATATATTCATACATATATAAAATGTACAATATATTTATGTTTATATATATAAAGGAACATTACATATATATGCACACACACACATACACACACACACATATATATATATATATATATATATATATATATATATATATATATATATATATATATATATATGTACGCGGTACTTATTGGAAAACGCCCAATATCAGTGATAGAGTTTAACATATTCAGTCGTATGGCTATGAGATTGTAACCCTGGGTTTCACGCATTTGAGATCAGCAGACAATTGTCTGATGATCGCAAAAGCGTGAAACTCAGGGTAAAAACTCATATCCATACGACTGAATTTATATATATATATATTTATATATATATATATATATATATATATATATATATATATATATATATATATATATATATATATATATATATATATATAAACACGTATAAAGTCACGATATAACATATAAAGAGAGAACAATATAATGTATATATATATAATGGAACTATATATGCACATATATATCTATATACAAAGAAACTCTCTCCCTCTCTCTCTCCCCCCATATATATATATATATATATATTTATATATATATATATATATATGTTTGTGTGTGTGTATATACAGTGGTCCTGTGATACATTCAGTCTTACTTTATGTCATTTACACAAAGAAGCATTTCGTTCCCCTGATACGTTAAACGATATCACTGTTTCAATGACCCACTGACTCTCACATGTTTCAAAGATGGCGTCATGCTTTCATTAAAGTCGCTCTCCTTTGACAAAATTAAAATTTTAATCCCATTGATTGGAAACGAGAAAAAATAAATAAAAGACAATAGAAATCCTGTTTTTCTTTAACAATTTTTTTTTTTTTTTTTGTGCTTCCCAAAGTAAAGTCTCCCCGGATTTTCCTCCGCTGAAAAAGTAGACAAACTTGCGCCTGTGTACGTCGTAAATACTTATCGTTTCATTGCATCACCAAATTATTTTGTCGTTCCGACTTTCTTTTAAATAGAAAACAACTTACACCTTCACTCTAACTTCAAAGCTAGTAAACGGATTTGTTTCAATTTATTTATTCACTTTTCGAAAGCTTCGCATCAAGAAATTTCCTTCAATTTATTCCTTTAGTTATTTTCTGTTTTTTTCTTCTTCAAAACGAACCTAGGTAAAAACAATAGGGTTAGTCTAAAAGGAATATTTTTCTCTACTAAAATGCATTATCTAGGTTTTCTCCTCTTGATTAAGATGAAGTTCGCCGGTAAGTTTGCTGAATAAATTGAGCATTGGGGTCATAATGTCGGGCAAAAAATCGGGGAATTATATGTATCTAGTAAATTGAACATTCGATGTCAAAATGACGGGCTCAAAAATCAGGGTTCATTTTGGCATTATATGTATCTAGTAAATTGAACATTCGATGTCAAAGCGACGGGCTCAAAAATCAAAGTTCATTTTGGCATTATATATATCTAGTAAATTGAACATTCGATGTCAAAGTGACGGGCTCAAAAATCAGGGTTCATTTTGGCATTATATGTATCTAGTAAATTGAACATTCGATGTCAAAGTGACGGGCTCAAAAATCAGGGTTCATTTTGGCATTATATATATATCTAGTAAATTGAACATTCGATGTCAAAGTGACGGGCTCAAAAATCAGGGTTCATTTTGACATTATATATATATCTAGTAAATTGAACATTCGATGTCAAAGTGACGGGCTCAAAAATCAGGGTTCATTTTGGCATTATATATATATCTAGTAAATTGAACATTCGATGTCAAAGTGACGGGCTCAAAAATCAGGGTTCATTTTGGCATTATATGTATCTAGTAAATTGAACATTCGATGTCAAAGTGACGGGCTCAAAAATCAGGGTTCATTTTGGCATTATATGTATCTAGTAAATTGAACATTCGATGTCAAAGTGACGGGCTCAAAAATCAGGGTTCATTTTGGCATTATATGTATCTAGTAAATTGAACATTCGATCTCAAATTGACGGGCTCAAAAATCAGGGTTCATTTTGGCATTATATCTATATCTAGTAAATTGATCATTCGATCTCAAAGTGACGGGCTCAAAAATCAGGGTTCATTTTGGCATTATATATATATCTAGTAAATT
This sequence comes from Acanthosepion esculentum, assembly GCA_964036315.1. Classification (NCBI taxonomy): domain Eukaryota; kingdom Metazoa; phylum Mollusca; class Cephalopoda; order Sepiida; family Sepiidae; genus Acanthosepion; species Acanthosepion esculentum. Next base: position 4,128,491 of record OZ038512.1, on the reverse strand, counting down.
GAACATTCGATGTCAAAGTGACGGGCTCAAAAATCAGGGTTCATTTTGGCATTATATATATATATATAGTAAATTGAACATTCGATGTCAAAGTGACGGGCTCAAAAATCAGGGTTCATTTTGGCATTATATGTATCTTGTAAATTGAACATTCGATCTCAAAGTGACGGACTCAAAATTCAGGGTTCATTTTGGCATTATATGTATCTAGTAAATTGAACATTCGATCTCAAAGTGACGGGCTCAAAAATCAGGGTTCATTTTGGCATTATATGTATCTAGTAAATTGAACATTCGATGTCAAAGTGACGGGCTCAAAAATCAGGGTTCATTTTGGCATTATATGTATCTTGTAAATTGAACATTCGATCTCAAAGTGACGGGCTCAAAAATCAGGGTTCATTTTGGCATTATATGTATCTTGTAAATTGAACATTCGATGTCAAAGTGACGGGCTCAAAAATCAAGGTTCATTTTGGCATTATATGTATCTAGTAAATTGAACATTCGATGTCAATATGACGGGCTCTAAAATCAGGGTTCATTTTGACATTACCCATGATTTTCTGGTGGGGAGGGATGGTGGTATTTACCCCCATATCTTGCGGGAAGAGAATTAAACAGGAACCTTTTATCCTCAACCTATACTGTGGTATTGAGTTGAGCAGTATCGAAATATGAAAGAAAATTGTTTCGCTATCTCTTGGCTATGATGAAGGTGTAGCATCTGTTTCTCTTTATTTGAAGTGGGATAAGGTACTCAGCAACAGGGATTCCAACCCTGTAGCAACACCTTCCTCGTTGCTTCTAAGTGGGGTGTAATATCAACGCCAGCGTGAAATTGGTCGCAGAGACTGAACATTTTTGTTCTTGTCCCATATGTACAAATTCCACTTCCTAATTAGTAAACAACTTGTGTCAGATCCTGTTTTTGATCAGGTAAGAACGGCTGCATCATTCTTCTAAAATCTTTTTTGTTATTAATCTTCAAGATAAATCAGAAATCTTAATTTCCCCATTTTTTTCTTAAATTTGTATGTTTATGTTCAAAACCAAAAAATAAATCCGAAGAACAATTCTGTATTCCAAACCGTAGCGAAGTTAAAGGAAAACTACTCCACTATACTCCCCAAGTGGTCATAGTAATCCAGATAATAAAGAAAAGCGTGGAGAGCCACGAACGTTTACGTCCCGAAGAAGGGAAACACAATTTTGAATTCAAAACTGTGAAAGAAGAAATTGGAAATTATTCTAGTATATAATAGTTAACACATTACGGCAATTCACAGATGACAAGGGAAAGTGTGGAGAGCCATGATCGCCTACGTCCTGAAAAAAGAAGGAAAGCTTTGAATTCGAAACCGTGGAGAAGGTATCAGGATAGCACACACACCCCGCATTACTCCATTACTCCACCGTCCCTCCCTAACAACAACAAACCTAGTTGTCCGAAATTTCAACAGTCTAAGACCGAATCTGTCTATATTTATGAGATGAGGTATTATGTACACTATTTACATTATACGGACTATTGTCCTCATCTTTGTTGCTATATTTATTACAACGTTTCGGCCGTTGTACGGTCCGGCCTTCTTCAGGTGGTTGGAATGATGAACTGAACCCTTTATTTCGCTCGCTGGGCGTAGACTGTTCTAGATCCACGTGCCATGTTTAATGGATGTCAGTTATCAGTAATCTCCTGTTAATTCCCCTCTCCAAGATCTCCACCACCTTCACCGGGTATTGAACTCACACCCTTTGGGTTCTGTCACTGGATCTAACTAACGCCTGTATCCACTGTGCCATGAGAAAAGTCTCGATTCCCCCAATATTACACCTGTTAAATGGTCGCACTGGAAATTTCTCACCACAGAATTTTTTGGAGTAGGACAAAGTTAGTGCACTACTTCAGTTTTCTAAGTGTAAGACCAAATGCTTTACATGCAGCAGAGAAACGATTTATTAGATGTTGGGCCTCCTCAAAGGATGTCGCTGCAAGAGCAGCAGCATCAGGTAACAACAAATCACGGATAACTTGTGTACGAAGGTGGGTCTTGGCTTTGAAGCGCTGATGATTGATGAATCCACCACTTGTTCGAAACTGAAACTTGACGCCGCTCCCTGTCTCAACGAATGTATATTTCAGCATCGCCGAGAAGAAAAATGCAAAAAGGACAGGGGCCATGACACACCCTTACTTGTTGCCGTTTGTGACATCAAAGGATTCTGACATCATACCATCAAACATGATATCAGCGTTCATTCCTTCATGAATGGAGATGATGACCTTTAGCATGTTTTCTGGGATGGTGAGTTTCCTCAAGATTTGCCAAAGAGCCTCTTGATTCACAGTGTCAAAGGCGTTCGTCAAGTCCACAAACACCATGTACAACTCCTCGTTTTTCTCGCGAACCTTCTTTGCAACTTGACGAAGAGAAAATATCATGTCAATGGTGCCACGACCCGACCGAAAACCATACTGCGATTCAGGATAGATGTCGTCAACAAGGTGTTTAATGATTCTGTTTAGAATCATTCTCGCTAGGATTTTGCCTGCAATTGAAAGTAGTGATATCCTCCGATGATTATCACAGACACACCTGAAACCCTTGTTTTTGTAGAGGTGTTTGAGAGATGCGTATTTATAATCCTGTGGGATACAGCCTGTCTTCCATATCTCCACGAAAAGGAGATGCAACTTTTTTACCAAATTTGGCCACCATTCTTATACACTTCAGGTGGAATAGGATCCTTAGGAGTAGGTGAAATTCCAGATTAGATTTTCTTGATGGAGTCACTTACCTCTTGGTAGTTAGGTTCTAAGACAACTGTGGAATCTCTGGATTTTGCACTATTGATGCAATGGCTTCCTCATCAGTAACCAAAGTGGTGTCTAACACAGTTTCGAAATGCTCTTTCAAGCGATCCAAAATGTCTGACTTATTCGCCAAGAGAGTTTCACCATCTGCTGTGGTGATTGGAGCAACACCACTTTTCTGAGGACCGAAAATGTTAAAAATCGCTTGATCATAGATCGGAACTTTGTATATTAAGTTCAATTTTTATGATTGAATTTAAATTGAAGATTCAGCTTTGAAACATTGGAATTTCGGTGTTGCGATGATAATATATTTTTTAAAAAAAGAATTATAATATATATATATATATAATATTAGTGGTCAATATACATATATATATATATATATATATATATATATTATAATTTTATCATATAGACAAAACCATTTGACGCATCGGATATATATATATATATATATATATATATATATATATATATATATATATATATATATATATATATATATATATATATATATATATATATCCAAGGGGATAGAATCCAGGTAGAAATCAATGTCCAGGACAGAGTAATAAATTATAACCATGGAATATTAGTGTTTGAGGCTTTTTATTATATATATATATATATATATATATATATATATATATATATATATATATATATGAAGAAATATAGTCTTAAAGTGTGCTATATTTCTGGGGTAAAGTGCTCAATATCAGAGATAGAGCGTGTGTTAATATAAAAGTGGACATGGAAGTGAGCACTTAGAGGCGACAGTCTGTTTCATGCTAGTGCAATCGTCAGGCAACGACGATATATATATATATATATATATATATATATATATATATATATATAAAATGGGAGAAAATATATGCCAAAGGGGAAAAGGTTTTCTTGTGATGCGTTATCGTCCTTTAGGACTTCATCGAACTAAATTTGTTATGTTGGTGCGTCTACGCATGCGCACGAACGAGAGATGCTGGAAAATTTAAATTTCCCAGCATCTTGGTTTTGACTTCAATGTCCACTCTTATATTTACATCAGCTCTGTTCCTGATAGTGAGCACTTTAAACCATAAAAATAGCATACCTTAAAATCATATTTTACTATTTTGGTTTTGTCGACCGCTCAGTATGGTAGACTCAGTTGGGCATCGTCTGTGACAAAAAAAACAATAGCAAGCCTTTTGGGATGTCTCGTTTGTTTTGGGGGGTTTTTTTTCTAACTGCTCCAATATAGGTTAACCAATTCTGATAAAGTTCTTCAATGAGGCTAAAATCTGTAAGGGAATTTTCAGCGGTTATATTTCTTCTGCTTTCATAAAAAATAGTTCAACCAATTCCTTAACTACTTTGAAACTTAGTCCAAACTATAGTTTTTCCATCGGTTCCTTTGCCTGTATATGGTATTCCATCACAAATATAACCAGTGCATAATAATATCTGCAATATTATTGGTCCTGATCTGGCCGCTCGGCTTCACTCACTTTCCCACCGCCGTAATGTTGCCTCTTATGTCTTTTCTATGTACGTATTTTCTATAAATACTTTCATGGTAATTGTTCGAATGTGCTTTTCGTTATGGTACATAGAGTTTTTGAATTTAAAAAAGGCTACCCCATTGCAAAAGGCCGTTCTGTTGGTAGCTGCCGCTTCGCACCTGATCAAAATAAGACAGTGGTTTCATTCATTTCAAAGAAAAACAAATGTGCCACGCTTCTTTCAACAATACATAATGATGCTAAGGTTACGATGCTGCTGGAAAACCTGACTTAATATTTAATAGTACCAAAAGAGTAATCGATACAGTCTATCAGGTTGCACACTCTTCTTTAGTGCAGTGCAAAACAAAGCGTTGTCCTCTTGCTTACTTCATAAATGTCCTCAACCATTTATGCATTACCAACATTGGAAAAAATGTGTATCATTTACACGGAGACTGTTTCTTCAAGAATTTGCACTCTCATCGTAGAAATAACTTTGTGTTCACGGAGATAAAAGCATACCTGACAGGAAATAAAACGTACACAAATAACAGGGAAAGCATGGTAAATTGTATGTTAATATCATACAATTTATTTATATTATTGTGCGTATATTTTAGGTAACAGTTGTTTTACGGTGCATGTGATAAAAGGGAGAATTTACTCCGTAGTATTACGAGGCATATCACAGAGAAAAGTTACACATGGGTTGCCCATTACCAAGGTTCGTAGCAAAGAGATTGAATTTAACGACTTTTGCCGAGATGCCCGTATTTTCAACAGAAACGTTTTTTGTTGCATTCTAGGAGTATTTTTATTATTTCAAATTTTTATTTAATTTATTTTATACAGCGTTTTACGTTATTGGTTATTTTTTTTATAATTTTCATTATTATTTTCATATTTTATTATTATTTATTTATAATAATTATGTCCCTACACGGCCGCAACAAATGTAGATAGAGGTCACCTTGTTGTTCAAAAAAAAAAAACGAAAAAAAGTCGTGCATGTGGAATTGAAATTTCTCACCCAAGAAGAAAGGATAGTGAAAAAAAACAAAAAAAAAAAAAACACAGAAATCTGCCCGAAAGCGCTGTTACAGATTCTCATTGTGTCATGTTCATAGAAAATCTTCGCATTTATGCCAAAAATACAACAGTGGTGTCTGTGCTTCCAAAGAGGAGACATTTGTCTGCTGCCAACCGAAATTTTTTTTTTTTTTTTAAGCTTTTCACCCCAAGCAAGGGTGGCGGCCACTAGCACGCAAGGGGTTATAGAAGGGTTGGAGGAAGAGCAGATAGGAGTGGTAAAGGAGAGGATGTGTAGAAAGAGAAAGACAGTGGGTCGATCAAGGCAAGGGGGTTACAGAAGATTTGGAGCGAGAGCAGATAGGAATGAAAGGTGAAAGGATGTGGAGAAGGGAAGTGGATAGATCAAGGCAATTGGAGATGTCGATTGACGTTACACTTAAATAGTTGGATATTGTATTTGTCAGGGAAACAGGAATAGGGAAGGGAGTTCCACAGGCGAGATGTGCGAGACATGAAGCTATTGGAGTAGAAGATACGTCTACATCTAACAGTTTCAACGGTGAAGGGGTGGGAACGGGATGCCAGCCTCGTAGGACGTTTAAATTCATGAGGCCTAGGGACCAGCGAAAGCAGCTTCTCGGAGCAATTACCGTGAAAGTATTTGTAAAAAAGACAGTGCGAGGCAACGTCGCGTCTGTGAGAGAGCGACTGCAGACGAGATGACAGATGCCGAAGAAAGTAATTCTGAACATTATGAAGCGTTATCTTCAAGTTCGATTCCAGTTCTGATATCCGGTGTTTGCGTCCGATATGTTTATGTTTGAAAGAAACTTTTTCAGGTAAACTAGATATCTTCGTTTTTAATTTCTTTAGATCAGTCAGAATATTTTTAACTTTGCATTAGCCATACAGCTCTGTAGGGTCGAGGGAGCACTGTCGCCTGGGATGTAACAATCACATGACTATCTCTAAAGTTTGTTTATTGATAGCAGTGTGCCAGGGACATTCGACCTACCTGGGTGGGTAAGGCAAAACTACTAACCCCAGAAGCTACAGCAGTACACCCTCTTCTACATCATTTCCAGTAGTAAATCATAAATTTCGTATCGGTTCCCTAAGGAATGATCTCGAGCACTAATGTTTGGCTAAAAGCTTGGGCATCTTAGGGTTAAACAAGGAGACCGTCCATGAGAGTTGTAGGAGATTCCGAAGTCGTCTAGAGGCGATTTCATTGAATAAATCTACTCTTTAGTACTTCAGGATATTTTTTATGTAATCTTTGTAAATATATCTGTTAAAATGAGGTGTCAGTGTTATTTTTATTTGGGCGGTAGTTAGACGACAATTTATTCATCGCACACTGTATATCTGTTACAATGAGATGTTAGCGTTATTTTCATTTTGGCGTCATTTGGACGACAATTTATCCATCGCACACTGTATATCTGTTAAAATGAGATGTCAGCGTTATTTTTATATTGGCTTCATTTAGACGACAGTTTATCCATCGCACACTGTATATCTGTTAAAATGAGATGTCAGCGTCATTTTCATTTTGGCGGTAGTTAGACGACAATTTATCCATCGCCCCCTGTATATCGGTTAAAATGAGATGTCAGCGTTATTTTCATTTTGGCGTCATTTAGACGACAATTTATCCATCGCACCCTGTAGATCTGTTAAAATGAGGTATCATGAATATAAACTTTCATGTGTTTGTGTTTTGATTAGGAATTAGTGTTTTAGCTTTTTTGCATAATTGTTTGTTTTTTTTTCTTTAGAGTCAGAATTGTGAAAGAAAGCAAAATTCTTCGAGGTGAAGAGCCTTTATATTGGCGGTGTCTCGCTGGATACTCGTTTTTTTTCTGTTTCAGGAAGCCATGAAGAGACGATACAGAAACGGTATGTCTGCTAGATAGTATTGACTAGAGATGCTTATATACAATGGCCCCTTTAATGCGAACCAACCGTTTCTAACGCTAGCATTTGCGTGCGCACCTCACGAGAAGGGAAGATGACCACTGGTCATCTCCCTTGACATTGTGGAATCAGAGTTAATGTGATCTGACCATTTGTTTAATCAAATCCTCGGCAAGTGACTGACCGGACATTCAGAGAGACGAAGCATTAAACGAAATAGACAAATATCAATGTCCGGTAGAAGCGGTGGACGGAGAATACGGTGGGAGGGTGGACAATAGTATCAGTTGGAGGTTAAATAAGCGAGGGGGTAGGAAAATAACTGGCTGACCAGAGGATACTGGTCTACGCAAAGGTCAGCCCGGCGTGATATTAGAAAAAAGTTCCAAGATGTGAGGGGCTTTGGCCGGGGCGTTAAAAGATCATTGGAAACGTCATTACGGCCATGAAAAATAGCCACAGAGTGAAAGCCCTTATGTTTATAAATGAATGATAAATTCGTTTGTAAGAAAGAGAACTGCTTTTGACGCTGTCTTTACGTTAAAAGATCTGTTTTCATGTTGAAAGGATCGAACACTGTTACGGTTTTATGAACATGGAGTTATACTTCACTAGTTAATAATTGCTTTATTAACTTGTCTAGCTATTTGCTTCAGTCAATGCCTTTTCTTTTCAATTAAGAAATGATATAGACTTATAGTGTATAATATAATATATATTATATATATACACACACACACATATCTAGAAGGAAGAGTCAACGTGTGCCTTTTATAGTATGTAAAATCGATAAATTGCTTAATAAAACAATGGTAAACGAAAGGGTATCATTGTGACCAGTACGAAAAATATATATTAAATATTAATTATTAACCAGAAGACAAAAATAAAACACGGTAATTAAGCTTTTAAGTCCGGAATTTTCAGGGGTGACTATGTTCTTCATAATTCTCACACTGCTGATGAAGGTCACAGTCGTGCCCGAAAATTCCGGACTTAAAACCTTAATTACCGTGTTTTATTTTTGTCTTCTGGTTAATAATTAATATTTAATATATATTTTTCGTACTGGTCACAATGATACCCTTTCGTGTGTGTGTGTGTAACGAATGCACGGCCGCAATTTTCGACGCATTTGCACCAAAGTTTACATGCACATGCTCCAAGTTAGACCGACGTTGCATTTCCCAACTCCCATCGGTAGTCGAAATAATCGATTTTTTCATGCTTCTACGGCAGTTTTCATGTAGTTTACGGCCATTTTCTACTGGCCAGAGTGAGAGCCTATAGCTGGCTGCCACGAATAGGCAGGAATATTCTATTGGACAGCGTGAGAGCCAACAGCTGACTGACATTTTTTAATGTTATCTTTTTCTTTTTTAATATTAGGGTATCCATTATTTTTATTCCTTTTTAGATGTAGACTAGCAGCATGGCCCGGCGTTGCCCGTGCTTGATTCAAAAATCGTACGACTCATACAGCAATCGCTATCACTTGACTTAAAATATTTTTGCCCTTCCTTGCCTTTAAAAGAGTGCCCTTTGCCGTGCTGATGTTGCTATAATATACTCGTGTTGAAAAACCTTCGAATTCTTCATATTAACAATAGCCAAATCAATCACGAAGGGAAAAAAAGGTTTTAAAAAAGAAAGAGCCAGGAACATGAAAGTCTGTCGAAAATAATCGCACAGATACAGGTTCAAGGCCCAAAGAAAAAAAAACCGATACGAGTAAACAACTAACTAAAGAGCTCGATACAAACGTAGAGAAAACCTAGTCAAACCTAATGAGCCAGACAAACCTCGTCAGATCGTCAGGGTCAGCTGAGCCTGACGATCTGCCTAAGTGAAACCTTGGTAGGTTTGTCTGGCTCATTAGGTTTGACTATATATATATATATATATATATATATATATATATATATATATATATATATATATATTGGTATCTGCAGACAGACCGTTTCGGTGTATCACAGATCATCTGTGTGGTTAGATGTCCGGTTGCCTCTAGCTAGGATCGAAACTCGGAGATTCCCCCCCCCTAAGCAACGGCTAAGGGATGGCGCACGGCGGCGATGAAGATGAATTTAACCGTATTTATTTTTAGATAAACATGCAGTGACTGAGAGAACTCAATTCGATACAAACTCACACTTCCTTCCCAGAGAGCTCAACCGAAATAAATATTTCCGCAGCATATATATATATATATATATATATATATATATAGAGAGAGAGAGAGAGAGAGAGAGAGATCAACCAAAATAAATGTTTCAAGAGCCTATACATATATATATATATATATATATATATATATATATATACATATATATATATATATATATATATATATATATGTTGATAATATTAGTGGCCAACATATAGATATATATATATACATATATATATATAAATATATATATTTATATTATAAATTAATTGATTTAAAATATGTTTTTTCGCTACACAGTGATAACCATGTTTCAAAAATGGAAGTATATCTTACTGTTCTTTCTATATATATATATATATATATATATATATATATATATATTCCCAAGAGGATAGAATCCAGGTAGAACTCAATGTCCAGGACAGAGTAACAGCTTTTTGAATTTGTAGGTATGATGTATTGGATTGTGATTACGATTCCAATGTAATAAATTATAACTATGGAATATTAGTGTTTGAGGTTTTTCATTTTATATATATATATATACATATATATATATATATATATATATATATATATATATATATATATATATATATATATATATATAATAAAAAAGCTCAAACATATATATATATATATATATATATATATATATATATGCATTTTATCACTTACATTTTATTTCTCGTGGATAATCATATTTGAGGAGATTATTATTACTAACACTTCTACTCTTTTGTACATATATTCTATTTGTAATATATATATATATATATATATCTGTGTTATTCCATACCTGTGTTCGTGTTATTCTTCATTGGTTCTACCTTGAACCATCACCGTGGTACAAGGATCCTGGACCATAACACATGGAATATTAGGGTTTCAGCCTTTCTATATGAGAATTGCTGAAAAGCATTCAGAAAAATATTCAATTCGTTCGACAAAAAAAAAAAAAAAAACTGCCTACGTTTAATTTTTTTCTTAGAGAAATTTAGGCTGATTCGAAACCGTGAAACTGATTGATTTGTTTATTCACGGTTTTTCAACATTTTTCAGGTTGTTTAAACCCAGAAAATATTTATAGATAGTTTCTTTTGTGCTAGATTTTTCACTGATACAAATTATTCTAATTAACCCATAGCTGGGGGAGATGAGGCGGATTCATACATTTCACATGGATTTAATTTCTTTCGCTCATTAAAAAAACTTTGAGAGTTTTGCAGATTAACAAAGATGGCCGACCAAGAAGCATGCTCCAGGATTGAACAGCGGTCAGTTATCAAGTTTTTGGTTGCTGAAGGGTGCAAACCAGTTGAAATTCATAAGAGTATGTCAACTGTGTATGATGCCACATGTTTCAGACCAAAAAATGTCTACAAGTGGGCTTAATTGTTTATATTCGCGTAAGTGAATATAACGAACCCAACATAAATTCGAACTCAACACTCAGATTAACAATTCAGAGCCATTATCTATTACAGTGTAACCCGGATATAAGAGAGTTGTCGGGACCGGAAAATAATTCTCTTATGTCCGGGTTTCTCTTATATCCGGGTTTGGTCTATTTTGTTTTATTAACACAGGCTCTAATTTGGGACCAGAGAAAATCTCTCTTATATCCGGGTTTATCTTATATCCGGGTTTATCTTATATCCGGGTTACACCGTATACCCAAACTTAAAGCACTTGGTATTCTCAAGCGGTCATCCATCTAGTTACTGGCCAGGTTCGACGTTGCTTAACTTTTGCGATCGAACGGGAACTGTTGTTTGAATGTGATATGGCCGTAAGCCTGTCTGATCACGAGCAAAAGATATTAATAATTCATTAATCGATACATATGACAACGATGGTGTCAGATGCTCGGCTTCCGTCCAGTTGAAGAAAAAAAAGGTTCTATTGAACAGCTTCAATGATTTTAACGATCAATAGAAAATGTTTCACATTAGCGTGGGTAAGGGAGTACTGACTGACCTTGCCTTTGGTTCTATCTTTTTCAAGTCAGACCGCCGATACTCTCTCTCTCTCTCTCTCTCTCTCTCTCTCTCTCTCTCTCTCTCTCTGGTCTGAACGCGAATTTACTCTTTCTGGATTTGACTCCCCCCACCCTTCACTTTCCACCAATTTGTTTTGTCAAATTGTAACGGATGGATCAAGGACACACGCTTTCACACGCTCTGTGAGGACACTCACTTATCTGTGGATGCCGGTACCACGCTGACGTTCAGGTATTTACACACACGGCGACACTATTAAGAAAAGACTTAGATAGATAGATAGATAGATAGATAGATAGATAGATAGATAGATAGATAGATAGATAGATAGATAATGAAGAGACTGCGATAGATAGATAGATAGATAGATAGATAGATAGATAGATAGATAGATAGATAGATAGATAGATAGATAATGGTCAGAATGAGATAGATAGATAGATAGATAGATAGATAGATAATGGTCAGAATGAGATAGATAGATAGATAGATAATGGTCAGAATGAGATAGATAGATAGATAGATAGATAGATAGATAGATAATGGTCAGAATGAGGTAGATAGATAGATAGATAGATAGATAGATAGATAGATGGATAGATAGATAGATAGATAGATAATGGTCAGAATTAGATAAAGAGAGAGATTCTGTTCGGTTTTATTTTTGGTTATTTTTTTAAAAAAATAACTTAGCATTGTTTAAGGGCAAAGTTGGGCGTGTTTTGTTTGTATGTGACAAAAGGAGGGAATTTAATAGGTTATCCCAACGGACAATCGTACCCCCTCAAGTATGGACATGTAGTTTGCGTGTGATTCTTCCTTGTACAGGTCCGTTGCTACGAGACCCTGAACATGCTCACCGGAGAATTTGTTGTGTTTTTTTGGGTTTTTTTTTTTTTTTATCTTCCTTTACATACTTTGCAAATTAAACTTACGACAACTGATTACTAAAGGATGAAAAATTTTCGCGGATTTTGACGTCATTCTGTGGTCTTTATTTTTTTTTTTTTTCGTCCAAATCCCTGAATTTCTTTTGATGAGGCTAACTCTAAAAAAAAAAAAAAAAAAAAATTTTCGTAAAAAATATTTTTCTTTTTAATATGTTGCCCCCACTTAAGTATTGCTTTTTTTATATATTGTATTTTGTATATTGCTCTGTGTACTTTAAATTGAGCACTGTGTGTTTATCATGTTTTTATTATCTACTTTATTAAACAATATTAAACAATATATAAGGATTGAATATATATATATATACATATATAATATATATATATATATTAGGCACCTCCGCCTTTTCGCGGGAAAACAGATAGCGTAATGAAAAATGCCACAAACTTAACGAAAATAAAGTTTTATCGTCAAAATGCTTATGCTATTATTAAGATGAAAGACCAAAGTATTTTTTAATTATTTTTTTAATTTTTTTAATCCTTTCTAACACGTTCGAAATTTTGGTTAAAATCTTCTTTTGTTTATGCCATCGCGGTGACATGAAAATAACATTGGTTTTTTGGGGTTTTTTTTTTTCGACATTTCTCTAATTTGTATTGTTGATTTGGGATGTGACCTGTGCAGATACATTTTCGGCCGGTAATTTGATCAGGTCGGCGGTTGAGCTGGGGCTCGTCGCCCGAGACGCAGAGATAAAAAAAAAATAGCTAAATATTCTTCTCTTGCTGATAGATTATTTTTTTTTTACTCCTGTGGCAGTGGAGACTTCAGGAGTTATTGGCCCTCGTTCGATGGCGTTCCTTCGGAGGATTGGCGCGATTGCGTCTCGATTAAGGAACGAGCCTCACGAAACGGAGTGGCTCTTGCAGCGTGTCTCACTGGCGACGGTTCGAGGTAATGCTTTCTCCATCATAGCGGCTGGCAAAGGATAGAAAAAAATTGTTTATAGTTACGTTGTTCTGGAATTGTCATCATTGGTCGACTGAACTTGCTTTGTTTCAATGACTTTTGTTTTGTTATTATTAGTTACTTTGTTCAATAAATATATTAGA
>OZ038512.1:4077543-4110043 GCA_964036315.1 Acanthosepion esculentum | reverse complement strand
AAGGCCTGAAATGAATAAACAATGGCGATGTCTGGTATAAAGTTTCTAATTAAATATTCTTTAGTATCTGTCTATATTTCTGAGTTGAGGTATTATGTACACTATTTACATTATTCGGACTATTGTCCTCATCTTTGTCGCCATATTTATTACAACGTTTCAACCCTTCAGTATCTGTCTATATTTCTGAGATGAGGTATTATGTACACTATTTACATTATTCGGACTATTGTCCTCATCTTTGTCGCCATATTTATTACAACGTTTCGGCCTTTCAGTATCTGTCTATATTTCTGAGATGAGGTATTATGTACACTATTTACATTATTCGGACTATTGTCCTCATCTTTGTCGCCATATTTATTACAACGTTTCGGCCCTTCGGTATCTGTCTATATTTCTGAGATGAGGTATTATGTACACTATTTACATTATTCGGACTATTGCCCTCATCTTTGTTGCCATATTTATTACAACGTTTCGACCTTTCAGTATCTGTCTATATTTCTGAGATGAGGTATTATGTACACTATTTACGTTATTCGGACTATTGTCCTCATCTTTGTCACCATATTTATTTCAACGTTTCGGCCGTTGTACGCTCCGACCTTCTTCGGGTGGTTGGAATGTCGAACCTTTTATTTCGCTTACTGGGGTAGACTGTTCTAGTTCCACGTGCCGTGTTTAAAGGATATCAGTTATCTCCTGTTAAATCCTCTCTCCAATTTCTCCGCTGCCTTAAATTGAACTCTTTGGGTCCTCTCACTGGATCTAACCAACGCCTTTATCCACTGCGCAGTGTGCCCTTGAGGAATTAACAGGAGATAACTGATAACTGATATTCATTAAACATGGCACGTCGAACTTAGAACAGTCTACCCAAGTAAGCGAAATAAATGGTTCGACATTTCAAAAACCTGAAGAAGGCCGGAGTGCACAGGGGCCGAAACTTTGTAATAAATATGGCGACAAAGATGAGGACAATAGTCCGAATAATGTAAATAGTAAACATTCTTTGGCAATCGATTCGCCATTCCTGGTGTGGGTCACTATGAGGGAAGATAAAACACGTGCCCAAATATACCTATTTGACCTAACCCTAGATGTCAGCCGCCAAAACATTCGGTCACAAAATAAAATGACCTGCCCATCAGTTGTCAGAAACTAAAACACCTTTCTGAGATTACTTCGTGTTGCCTGCTATGCCCCTGACCTTTGTCACAGGGCCCGATGACGGTTGTACGACCAATCTGCAGTTGAGCTAATCGTCAATTTGACCAGGAGGTCAGAGGTCAATGTAACTGCTTTTATGAGGACACCTGCTCGGTATGTACTCAAAGGCATTTCAATGGATTGCCAGATTCGTTAAATGCATGAGTCGACGCGAGAGAGGGTGAGGGAGTTTGGATGGGGTGGGGGGCCAATCAGTGACAATGAATGAGTTGAACACTAAACAAGATTGGATAAAAATAAATAGGAGAGAAAAAACGGGGCGAATAAAAAAAATAGATAAGTTTTTTGAAAAAAAGGAAGGTGGGTACTGAGAAAAGATGGATAAAAATGATTAAAGTAAGAATAGATAGATAGATAGATAGATAGATAGATAGATAGATAGATAGATATGAAGAGATTAAGATAGATAGATAGATATGAAGAGATTAAGATAGATAGATAGATAGATAGATAGATAGATATGAAGAGATTAAGATAGATAGATATGAAGAGATTAAGATAGATAGATAGATAGATAGATAGATATGAAGAGATTAAGATAGATAGATAGATAGATAGATAGATAGATAGATAGATATGAACAGTGTCATAGATACTTTACACAAATATGAAATGAAGAGAACGAGACAGACAGATAGATGGATAGATAGATAGATAGATAGATAGATATGAAGAGATTAAGATAGATAGATAGATAGATAGATAGATAGATATGAAGAGATTAAGATAGATAGATATGAACAGTGTCATAGATACACAAATATGAAATGAAGAGAATGAGACAGATAGATAGATAGATATGAAGAGATTAAGATAGATAGATAGATAGATAGATAGATAGATAGATAGATAGATAGATAGATAGATAGATATGAAGAGATTAAGATAGATAGATATGAAGAGATTAAGATAGATAGATAGATAGATAGATAGACATGAAGAGATTAAGATAGATAGATAGATAGATAGATAGATATGAAGAGATTAAGATAGATAGATAGATAGATAGATAGATAGATAGATAGATAGACAGATATGAACAGTGTCATAGATACACAAATATGAAATGAAGAGGAGACAGATAGATAGATAGATAGATAGATAGATAGATAGATAGATAGATAAGGAACAGACTCTGGGAATGTATACACTGAGATGAAGTGAAGGTCTTCGCCTGTGGACTGAGAGTGGAATGTGATCGTCGTAAGCGGACTATTAATCCGTGCGTCGTGTAAGTAAGTAGAATAATACGCGTGTGTCTTTGTTAAGACACACAGACAGGCTTTTGAAAGGAGTAGATTTCTTCAGTGGTTTGCTGTCCCTAAGGTCGCCGCTTGCCAATTGGTTTTAATCCGGGCAGACAACATCCTGAATAGTTTATTTGTATGTTTGTTTATATCTGTCTAATTAGGTGTATGAGAAAGAAAGAAAGAAAGAAAGAATTGACGTATAAAGAAAGAAAGAAAGAGGGAAGGTTGAAGCAAGGTAGAAAGAAAGAAAAATATGAAAATCAATCGACGTAGAAAGAAAGAAAGAAAGAAATGACGTAGAAAAAGAAAGAAAGAAAGAAAGAAAGAAAAAGAATGAAGGAAGAGAGAATGAAAAAAGAAAGAAAAACAATCGATGTAGAGAAAGAAAGAAGCAAGATAGAAAGGGAAAAAAAAGAAAGAAACAACGCACAAAGAAAGAAAGAAGCGAAGTGTAAAAAATAAAATGTATCGAGCAATCGACGCAGCCTACCAGAAATACATGCCAATACCCCCACCACACACACACACACAAAACACACACACACACACACACACACACATATATATATATATATATATATATATATATATATATATATATATATATATATATATATATTATTATTATTATTATTATTATTATTATTTAAAAATATTTATTCATTGCGACACAGAAATTACCATGTTTCGGTTTCGAACTAAAAACTAAACTTTAAATTAAACTTAAAATTAAAGTTTTTGTTCCATTCTCAAGCAATGTTGAATAACTTTCGAGAAAAATGATTTATTTTTAAGCTAAATGGTATTATATAGTTTAAGTTGGAGGGGTAAATAGATTACAAAATTTTAAAAGGGTGTTGACTTTTTTGACGAATGAGAATACAAGTGTAATTTAACATTGCAAAGTGTAAATATAGGTTAAGGTTTAGGTGTGGGTTTGTAATTTTTGCCCGTTGATACAGGCATCCGTATATAAGAACGTTTCATTCTATCTGTTTTCTTTTATTTAGGGGCATGCATAAGATACACTACGATACATTGGAATTTTTTTTTTTTTTATAAAATACATTGAGATTGTCTTAAAGGGGCTTCAAATCATATTATACAAAGATCTAAAATACTATATTTATTATTTTTATTATTATACTAGATACGGTATCGTTAAAATTAAGATTTAAAATTTTGGAATTTAATTACGTATTTTCTTACTTTCTTATTTCTGATCGAATAATCGATAAATAATTATGATTTCTTTTCTAAATTAATTATGCTTTAAACTAAACAATGCAGTGTCTACAAAAACCGTTATTTCATTTCTTTGATTTAATAAATCTTGATTTTTCAGAAACTTAATAATATATAACTTTTCATGTAGGCACAAAGGACATGGGTCATTTAAAGACCTACAAGTTTCATTTTTTTAAATAATTCCCATTTTACTGTGGTGTTTTATTTGTTTCTTTTAAATGAAAAAATATTTAGATAGGGATGTTTGGTTTCGATACAGATTATTTTTGAAGGAAGACATATGTTGCCTCCACCTTTATTTTAAAATATTTTAAGTGTTACAAATATAATTTTTTTTAATATTAGGATTCTCAATAGATGAGATAGAACATTGGTAAACTATAGATTCTGTGAGACATTTGTTATTCAATGGACAATTTATAGGAGTCCTACAATTTAATTTTTTTTTTTTCATTATTATTTATTCTTATTTCTGGATCACTAATTTTTGATTCTGGTTTAAGTATTTATTTAAAATTTTATTATTGTGTTTTTTATAATTTTTTCTAAATTATCAGTGCAATTATAACCTAATTTTAAGGTATTTTTATTAAAAATTTTGATAAACGTGTTATTTCTAGGAAAATGTTTTTCAATTAAAGCAAGAAATTTATGTCCTAAATTACTACTAACCATTTGGTTGAATGGGGGCGTGTACCAAATTATTTTTCTATTTCTTCTCTGATTATTTTTATAATTATTTTTATATTTAATATCATCGAATTTAAAGCCACTATTATTTAAAACTTTAATATAACTATATTGTATATGTTTATAGATTATTCTTTCATTAGCAGAATTTATACTTATTCGTTTTTCTATGGATGGAGGTACCTGCTTTAGATGTGGGGTGATTTGACTTCGGGTGTATATATAAAGGATTGGTATTGGGTTTTTTATAAGGTTGGTATATAATTTCCATTAAGTCTAATGTTATATCGAGGAATTTTACCTTTTTTAATTTTTAATAGTAACTTTCAAATTTAGACACTTAAATTCTCTACGTATTAGTTTCTAATTTTATCAATTTTGAAGTTTGTAGACTTCCTCACAACCATAAGACCATCATCCCTATACAGTCCAATATCTTCAATATTAATTTCACAGATTATATAAAATAAATAGACCAACAAGATCGGAAGATCGATCTCATTGTAAAATCAAAATGGTTTTCTGAATTTTTTACCCACTCTTCCTTATTATGAATTAGAACAATTTTTTTGCATTCATAATTATTTATAAAGGTAAAAGACAATAGGAAAATGTTGAAGTTTTTGGGTACCCTGGTATACTAGTGAGCCAGCCAAAATGAGCTGACTCATTTTATAGTTCATCAATAGGAGGTTTAACCAATCAGAAGGCTCAAAATAATCAATTGGACGACGTGTATAAAGGCGGCCATGTTTTTTCCCGAATATGCACTGCCAGCCTTTGATATCGAAGACTGAAGAATTACGGAACAGCTGCTGGTGGTATTGGCGATATAGTCAGATTCAGTAGAATGTCTGACTCGTGAGTGTTAATCTTTAATGTTGTTTCATTGAACAGATTACCTAGGTTCTATACTCAAAGACTACGGTGAACATGGTCACCAAAGGTTATGAACCCAGATTACGACTGTATTTTGACGGAGACGAGTCAAAATACGAATTGTGGGAAGTGAAATTCCTAGGCTACCTTAGAATAAAAAAACTTCATGACATCATTCTTTGCCAAGATGACCAGAAAGAAGATGATGATTTTATGGAAAGAAATGCGACCGTGTTCGCCGAATTAATACAATGCCTGGATGACAGGAGTTTGTCTTTAATAATGACGACGGCCGGCAAGCTTTAAGAATATTGCGAGAACACTACTTGTCAAAAGGTAAACCCAAAATTATTGCTTTATATACTGAACTAACCTCGTTAAGAAGACGAGAAAATGAATCCGTAACAGATTATATTATATAAGAGCTGAGAATGTCACAAATGCCTTAAAAATGGCAGGTGAGACTATCTCAGATGGGCTGCTAATAGCCATGGTTTTAAAGGGATTACCAGTAACATTCAAACCATTCACGGCAGTCATAACTCAAAAATATTAAAAATTAATTTTCACTGTGTTTAAAATTGCGTTACGTAGCTATGAAGAAACTGAAAAAAGGTGTACTCCCCCAAATCAAGGAAATAACGTAATGCAACTGAGAACGTCGTTTAAACCTACGAGACTAGGAATTATGATATTAAAAGCAAGGGGCTTAAAAACAACTATTACAACAACAACAACAACAACAACAACAGGAACAGGAACAATAATAATAGAAAATCAAATATCATCTGCTTTCGTTGTGGAAGAGCCGGGCATGTACGTGCGAAATGTCAATTTAATACAAGGAGTGATTTTTGTAAAAATGTAAAGGCTTTTTCGAATGAGCGAACATATGCTTTTTCGTTTGGGTTGGATACTAAACCCAATAGTTATAATTCTTACCTAGTCGACACGGGTGCGACAAATCATGTAATTACAGAATTTATTAATTTTGCCGCCAACTTCGAGCCAGAATCCCACTTTATTGAATTGGCTGACGGTACCAGAGCTAATAATTTAGTTTTAAAAAGAGGCGATGCCTGTATTTATTTACGCGATACTAAAGGAAATATTTGTAAATGTTTATTAAAAAGGGCTTTATATATCCCTAAATTTAAACAAAATATTTTATCGGTTCAGTCTGCTTTTATAACTGGTGTTAAAGTTAATTGTCACCGAGATAATTCAAAGTTAATATACCCAGACGGAACAGAATTTAATATACAATATTAGACCACTGTAATAATTCGGATGTTAAAAGATTGCAAGAACACGTCACTGGAATGAAAATTACATCCCCAAAGGGCTTACAACATTGTGACACATGTATTAAAGGGAAAATGACGAAATATAGAAATAAGGATCAAATCCCAAAATCAACAGACATCTTGTTCAGAGTTTATTGCGACTTAGCGGGTCCAATTTCAAGAATGGGTATAGGCACATGTATATGTATTAAACTTTGTTGACGAATATTCAGGACTTATTATGATATATTTTCTGAAAAAAACATCTGATACCCTACAAGCTACAAGAATGTATTTATCTGATATTTCACCTTATGGAAAAGTGAAAATAATTAGAACAGATAATGGTGGAGAATTTACTTCTGATGATTACGAAAACCTCCTAATAAATGAAGGCATTAAACATGAGAAAACCTGTCCTTATTCCCGGCACCAGAACGGAATCGCTGAACGTAGTTGGCGGACTCTTTTCGAAATGGCTAGAGGTTTGCTAACAGAATCTAAGTTACCCAAAAATCTGTGGGTCTATGCATTAAATACAGCCGTATATATAAGAAACTGTTGCTATAATAGTAACATTAAAAAGACTCCTTACGAGGCTTATACAAACTACAAACCCAACGTAAGTGGTATGCATATTTTTGGTACAATTTGCTACACATATGTCAACCACAGGGCAAAACTAGATCCCAAAAGTGAAAGAGGCATATTCATTGGCTATGACAAAACAAGTCCGGCCAATATGATTTATTTCCCACAAAGTAAAATAATAAGGAAGATCAGATGCGTCAGATTTACAGATTCCTTTGAGCAAGTGGAGGATCCCGAAGAAAAGAACATTAACTGCGAGGAACTGGTCTAACACGAACTAGTATGGCCTAATTATGAGATAGGGCCTATAAATAGAAAACCCGTTCAAAATCCACAATTAAAGGAAGGTGTTATACCAGATGATATGGAAGTCTTATTTACGTCATGACATCAACAAGGTCAGACATCTGCTATACGGTTACTAAGTTGTCTCAAAACTTAAATAAACCGAGGACTGTGCATTTAACAAATGCTAAGCAAGTATTACGTTATTTAAAGGGAACTAGTATCTCGACAATAAAAAAAAAACACTACAACTGGAAGGATTTTGTGGTGCTGATTGGGTAAATTCACCAGATCGTAAAAGTATCACAGGCTATTGCTTTAGATTGGCAAAAGATAATCCAATAATTGGCTGGAAATCGAAGAAACAGGGAATGATTTCACTTTCAGCATGTGAGGCGGAATATGGCTATTTTTCTTAAATTACTAATAAAAACAATTACAACACTGATAATAAGTGAGCCTATAACTAATTACTGTGACAATCAGGCTAGTATTGCTTTGGCTAGAAATCCAATAATACATCAAAGATCAAAGCATATTGATATTAAATATCAATTTGTTAGGGATCAGGTACAAAGAAAACAGTACAAATTGAATATTTTCAATCGAAAATAACGTGTCGGATTTGTTTACAAAGCCAATTACTAAATTGAAATTAGGGGCTTTCATTCCTGTCATATTTGGTACTGACCTATAAGGTCCTTATTAGTCCTGGGTAGGACATAAAAACTGCATCCATTAGTTATTGTCTTAAGAGACGTCAGTTTTTGGTATGAATGTAAGTCCTTAGTTTCGGGGTATAAACGTAAATAGTCCTACTTTTAGCCCAATCCTCCTCTAAATGACTCTCAGAATCACTCTGACCAGGAGTGATAGTGCCTGTTTTAATGGGTCCCAGCTATGGGTAAAATAACAGCTTTTTCCACTTTTTTGTTGTGATCACAACCCAAATTTATAATATTGTTATTAATGTTTATTAACCTGAAATACTTAACAGAAAACCGTATTATTAGCCGACGCGTATTTCAAGGTAAACACAAAATGAATTTATTGAAAACAAAGTAACTATTAACAGCAAAACAAAATGTCCTTAGCAACTGGAAGAGTTTGGAAAACACTATTGTGTTCATATTGTCAACCTAAAATTACGTCAAGTACTGTCACGTGTGGAAATAATGTTTTTTGTTGTTGGGTTGACGGATTCAACCATTTTCAATTGATTTCTTGATACAGTTGTGTACGTTTGCTTGGGAGCGTCGTAATTGGGGGCAAATAGTGAAACCAGGGAGAGCTCAATGTAAACTACAGAGCATAATAATAATAATCAAGAAGAAAACCGTAAATATTCATTTAGGTTATAATTTATTTCGTGAATATATATATATATATATATATATATATATATATATATTCAACTGTAAAAACACTGTATTCGCGTGGAAACTAATTCCGACACGAACACAGTCTATACACCAGAGTTAAATAAGACTGACGTAGTTTTCGTCGGCTGATAAGAGCTATACCGTCCCCCCATATGAGGTAATTTGGGATTTTGTTGTGTAATGTGTATATATATATATATATATATATATATATATATATATATATTTATTATTATTATTATTATTATTATTATTATTATTATTATTATTATTATACGTAATATACATTATATATTATACATTATATATATATTAATATTAATACATACATACACGCACATATATAATAATAATAGTAGAAATAATAAAAATAATAATAATCATTAAGAATAAAATCTTAAAGATTCATTTTGGTTATATATATATTTTATATATATATATATATATTTTATTATACATAATATACATCATATATTATACATTATATATATATTAATATTAATACACACACACACATATAATGATAATAATAGTAATAATAATAATAATAATAATAATAATAATAATAATCAACAATAAAATCTTGAAGATTCATTTTGGTTATATATATATTATATATATATTATTATACGTAATATACATTAAATATTATACATTAAATATATATTAATATTAATGCATATATACATACACACACACGCATATAATAATAATAGTAGTAATAATAAAAATAATTATGATAATCAAGAAGTAAGCCTTAACGATTCATTTTGGTTGTAATTTATTTCGTGAATATCTATATGTTCATCTCTTCAGATCGAAATCATTTAGTAAAGGATTTTGTTAAAAAGATCTCGATCTGAATAGATGAACATATAGACATTCACGAAATAAATTATAACCAAAATGAATCTTTAAGGCTTTCTTCTTGATTATTATCAATATATATATATATATATATATATATATATATATGGCCTGATGATTGCATCTAGCTTGAAACAGTCTGTCGCCTCTGAGTGTTGATATCAATGTTCATTTTTATATTAATATATATATATATATATATACATATGTAGATATATATACATATATATATATACATATATATATATATATATATATATATATATATATATATATATATATATATATATGTCTGTATAGAGAGAGAGAGAGACCGTGTGTGTGTCTGTGTGCGTGTGACAGTGAGAGAGAGAGAGAGAGAGATAAAGAGTGTATGTGTATGTGTGCAAGTCAGGCCCAAGCATGAAAAAACTTTACATGAGTTCAAATTCTTGTGCAAAGGCATCAGGTTAGACCAAAAATGAAGTATGGCTTCTATATCTGGGCTGAACCGGCTCAATCCACATTTTCCATTAATTCAAAGGTTAAAAACAGTTTACGCGGTCTTGTGGATGATTAGATCTTTATCGCTTAGCAGCAATTTTCCACACCGACAGCGTTGCTATCCAATCGCTCTTTTCATAGTAAAGTTTCCGAAGATCTCCATTCTTCAGTTCTGTTCCAAAGTTCGTATAACGTTCAAAGTTCTGGTTAGGAATACGCTAGGGAAAGTTCCGGAAGAATAAGCTGAGTAAAGGGTACATTTAATCACGTGAGAGACATGGTTTGGTTTGGTTTGTTTTACGGCACATCAACCTCAATGGATCATTTAATGCCGACTGTTTTAATGTCCTTTCTTTCCATATTCTTTGTTTCTCTGTTCTATTTGACCATTTTTATCTATGTATATTTGCCCGTATAAGTTATATTTTCAAGTGGTTAGCATTCGGTTAATAACACTTTCAGTCTTGAATATTACTTGGTTGTTGTATCAGACTATCTAGGTCAATGTATGTGGATGTATGTACATGTATTTATCGGTGTCTATGTGTATAGAAAATGCATGCACATTTAATTGTGTATGTATGTATGTGTTCCTTTGTTTGTTTGTTTTTTATAAAGGGCCGTGGATATGTTTCCTGTCTCGTCACCTTTTTGTGTGTGTATATATCTAAATATGTCTGGGTGCCTATGTATTATAATCTGAGTGTGTTTGCATTGTTTTACGCGAGAGGTTAGCACCCTACTCACACACTTGGAATTAAAATGTATACATTTTGTCAGGAAGACCAGCCGATATTAGCGTCTATTCTAATGTAATTTCAATGAAAAAATAAATTGAATAACATATGTATTTTTTCTTTTCTCCTCAGTAATTTTATAATTTTAATCTTAATAGAGATTAAATTTAGATTTTAAAATTGATAATTTTTTACCTTTAATTTGAATATCAAATTTTATCATATAATTTAAT
The DNA here is from genome assembly GCA_964036315.1 of Acanthosepion esculentum. Taxonomy (NCBI): domain Eukaryota; kingdom Metazoa; phylum Mollusca; class Cephalopoda; order Sepiida; family Sepiidae; genus Acanthosepion; species Acanthosepion esculentum. The sequence continues at coordinate 4,098,879 of OZ038512.1, read as the reverse complement.
ACTTATTGATTAGAATAAATTCTATTTCAGTATAACCCCAACTTTAAATCTTTTAATAGCTATTATAACCTTACTTCGTTGTCAGTTTTTTTGAATTCTCGTATACTTGTATTTTGATTGGTAATTCCTGCTTATGTAACAGCGTTTCCCCTTACGAAAGATCGTTAATTAATTTGAAACTTTTAAAACCATTTATTCTACATTCAACAGCATCAACTGATAAGACACCGGAGGTGTTGAAACAAAATGGCTATTTTTGTAGTGATTTTATAACATATTTATGTTATAATTTTTAAATAAACAATTATATATATATATATATATATATATATATATATATATAATTATCAAATAATATTATATATATATGTGTGTGTGTGTGTGTGTGTGTGTGTGTGTGTGTGTGTGTCTGTGTATAATATTATGCGATAATTAGTATGGATAATTCCATTGAGTAGATAAAACCAAAGCGAGCTCAGTATAAGAACAGAGCAAATAATAATAATAATAATAGTGAAATCGGAGACTTTAGAAATTTAATTTATTTGTTTAAATGTTAAATTTATATATATATATATATATATATATATATATATATATTACTTCGAAGTTGGAAATTGGAGAGACGAGTTCCAATTCCAGTCGAGTTCTTTATATTCAATTACGTGCAAATACCCTTGGGAAATGTATTATTTTACCTCTTCACCCCCCCACTAGCTATTGTTTAATTAGTAAGACTTGTTTCACCAAATTATTTTTTCTAAAAACAAAAAAGCCCTTAAATCTAAAAAAAAAATCTTATGGCTTTAAATAACCTGAAAAGGTTGATAAGACGTTAAAAAAACTAAGCAATCTCATGTTAGCAGGAATCCAGTGTGAGTGAGCCCCTTGTGCGTGTGTGAAAAGAACAAAGAAATGAAAACACAGACAGACACACCGTATGGTACGTAAATGGATCCCGTCTAAGGGTGAGAGGAGGCAGGGCTGTTCCTTCGCCCCAATGCTTAGTCGTCATTCGTAGGTATTGATACATTTTTGAGCCCATATGTACGCGTGGGAACGAGGGCTTAAAGCACAAGAAACGGGAGTTACAATGCCGCCCATGTGAAGGAACGTACGGACGTGTGTGTAAGTGTGTGTGTGTGTGTTACCAGTCGAGTGACTATGGCTGGAAAATAACATACATTTCCTTTTTACTTTGACTCGAAAGACTTTTATTCTATAATATATACACGTGTCTAGATTCGTAAATATTCATCAGAACATGTAAGAGTACATATTAATGTATATTCATAAGTTTATTTATAGATGATGTCAATTTATATATAAAGAAAAAGGAAATCCCTTCGCGTCTACTCACACGCAGGACTGGTGCGTACTACCTCCGAACCCCTCGATCGGGGGAGAGCAAGACTGATTGGGGGGCCCCGGGGCAGTGCTTTGTGACCTTCGCTATCTTATCAACATTTGCTTTTTCCTGCCTACATTTATTTACGTTTCAAATTAAACTGAACACAACTGCTAAAAGATGGAAGATTTTCACAGATTTTGACGTCATTCTGAGGTTTTTTTCTCTTCTTTTTTTCGTCCAAATCCGTGAATTTGCTTTGCCCATTTAAAGCCCCTAAGAAAACACTATAAAATTCATTATTTTTTTTTATCCATAATGTTTGTTGAATACGCCAAAATTATTCAGGTTTTTAACAAGAAAAATCTCAAATTGATGTCAAAATATGCCGCAAAGCAATGTCGATCACGGCCCACTAATATATACGGTCTCACAAATAACAAATAAATTAAATTTCTAAAGTCTCCGATTTCACTATTATTATTACTAATTGCCCTGTTCTTATACAAATTTAAGGCTAATTTCTAAGAGGTCTATTTGGTTTATTGTATTGTAAATTGATGTCATGTTAAAAGGGTCCAAAAATAAATAAACAGGTTTTTTTCTCTTTTTAAACAGAAAAGTACTAATAAAAGTTTGTAAACAAATAAAAAGTTACTAAAGAATTAAGTAGTAATATAATAGAAGTAAAAAAAACAAACAAACTTACCAACAGCTTCTCTATAAGTCAATTTTCTTTTGACCTTTGACTTTTTGAAAATATTCTACATTATTTTTTCGAACTTTATTTGTTGTAAAATATGTTTACAACAATTTTTGCTGCAAAGTCAATTCCTTTTTCGTTGTGTTCACAAGTAAAGACATATTTTGAAGAATAAGTTGCCAAAATTCTTTCAGCAGATTCTTTTAAAGTAGATTCATTATGTTTTACAATAAATTTATCTGCATAGTCAATATAGCAAAACAAATACAAACTCTGTCATTTGACTATAGATGGAACTGTAAAACCTCCTCAAGAAAGTAAGTCAAAGTACTGCTTCTCTGTAGCATCATCACAATCATTGCCTACCATGACACGGGGAATACATTTCACATTGGAAACATTTAATTAATTTTTTTGAATTTCCTCTAATAAAGAAAAAGATGGTAATGGAAATTTCTCCAGAAGTAATTTGTAGGCATGACGAGATGTATAGCACCGTAGTAAGGCATAGCATATTGGATCTGAAAAAAGGGACAGCCTCTTAATTGGTAATGTTGTCTTTTTTGTAATACTTTTAGAATTGAGTATGGTTGTTCTTCTACCATGTTTTGTATGTAGTTTGAACAAATTTCTAACATGCTAAATCTTTTGAGTTTAGCATAATGTTCATGTATAACCCACTGTGATAATGGTACTGTCGCACTGGAGCTGGTCGTGAAGGTTTTTATCAATGCGAATACATACTTTTTATAGATGGAAATGTGGTTTCAGCCTCAAAGACTGTTATATAAATTAGAATATAATGTTCCTTATTTTTAATTTAAAAAGATGGCAATGGAAATTTTTCCAGAAATATTTTTTACGCTTGTTGAGATTTATGGAGACACTAAGTAAGGCATTACTTACATATTAGTTCTGCAGAAAATGAAGGACGACCTTTTGGTTGGTAATGTTGACTTTTTTAAATTGTTAAAAAAATTGAGGATAGTTGTTCTTCCATCACCTTTTGTGTATAGTTATTCTAACATGCTAAATCTTGTGAGTTTAGCATTAAGTCCATGTATAGACCACAGTGGTAATGGTAGGCGTTCCATCGCACGGGAGCTGGATGTGAAGATATTCACTAACCGCCCCACGCGGTCGTATGTGGCATAAGGCCGAGTTTATTGTGGGGTTTCCGAGCCCATAGCCTCGGACAAAAATTTCCCGTAGACCCCGTAAAAACGGGGTTGGGTAGCTGTCTACCACTCCAGACGAGACTCTACCCTTCGGCATAGCCTCGTCTTGGTTCCTCTCTGCCCGCAAGCAGAGAGTTTGACAAGCACACTGTGGAAGAGCACAGTGAAAGCTGGATGTGAAGGTTTTGGTCAATGCGAATAAAATTCTGTTATAGATGAAACATGTGTTCCAGAGTCAACAATTGTTTTATAAATTAGAATATAATCTTCCTTTTTTAAAATTCAAAGCCGTTAGAACAACACGTTGCTTCTTTCAATTGAGTAAAATCCTTTAGTCATATCAGCTGAAATAAAATCATGTAATTCATCAGTTTGGACAAAAGTCGTTGTTTCGGAAGTTTTCTCAATTCCTGGTATTCGGCAAAAGAAGTGGTTTTATTATTTTTTCTGAATGTTTTGTAGGAATTGGATTTAAATCCTAATTCAGTTTTATTTCGTTTTCCTTTCAAAATAAACTTCTCTTTAAAATGTTTCATACAGAGAATTGAATTTTTCGTAGGAAACAAATCAATACGATTAACGAATTTTATCCATTTTTCTCCGAGGTCGGATTTTCAACAAAAAAAAGAAAATGCCGATACTTTTTGTTATTAGCATATCCGCTAGAACAGCCAAATGCAACATATTTGTTAACCATTTTTGTTAAACAAAATGTCACAATGATCTTTATAATTTAACCGTTAATGCAATGGACTATGAGGTAGAAAATTTATTTAAGAGCGTTCATTTACAAAACGGGCCGTACGCGCAATTGAAAATCATAAAAGCGAGGTAACTGACAGTTGTTTATAATTCGTGGATTAGTAAAAAAAAAAAATAAAAAATAAAAAAGGTGTAAATATGCATTTTAGTGTTAAAAAGATGTCTAGGGAATTGAAATAACGTCTGATAAGTTCTACGTAATTGTACTTTGTTAATATCCATTCTAAAAGAACAATTTTTTAAAGTTACCTCCCTTTTAGATTAGCGATTTTCTAAGCGGCCATTCACTTTTATCTTTTTGCTTGTATTACATCGGCATTCTCAGCTTGTTATGTGACATCTGGGACCGTCTAATACTTGTTGGCCGTTTGTTGATTTAAGATGGAATAATCTATTATGGCGTGTCTTGTATATTAAATTTGTATGTAGATGTATTTATTTAAATTTTTTTCTACTTGTATTGTTCACTTATACTGCATCTGATCCATTATTGTACATAATTAAGTTGAAGTAAAATTTGTATTTTATATGAATACTAACTTATAAAAAGTGAGATGTAGCAGTGTGGGAAGGCATATAGATTCGGTGGCGGGGGTCTGTATCATAGATTCGAGGGACCACGAGACCATCGAACCGGCCCTGCTCACACGCATCTGAATGTGTATACTTGGTCGCATGTGTGTCCAATAATGTTAAAAAATCTATAAACGCGAGTGTAAATATTTTTTATTTATTTTTTAAATTGGTAAAATTACGCCAGTGATTTCTTTTTTTTTTTTGTTTCCTTTTTTTTCGAGTGATTATATTAGCCGTTTTCATTGTACAGACATATTCAGTTATTCAATGGGCAATTTAACGTATTGTAATGGTTAACAAGTTTGTCTCGCTAGAATAAATACAACCGAGTAGTAAGTTCGATCCCCACTTGATGCCCTCACTTTCGGCTTTGTGCCACATTAGAAAACCGTCCTTTCCCTACAACACAAGCCGCTAGTGGCCCGTTGGCGGGCCGCCGATGGCAACGCCAGCGCCCATCTGGTGGCAGCCACCGGCGGGTCTCTAGCGGTCTGCCAGTGGTAACATTGCCGAGACGAACACAATCCGATAGTGAATCACCACCAATAGTAAGCGTTAGTGGCATGCCATCCAGTGGCAGATTGGTGGCCTGCGTGTAGGTTTTGGTACCTCGATGTGGTGTAATGGTTAGCAAGCTTGTCTGGCTAAAACAATTACGACTGATATATACAATATTGTTAAGGGTAGGAATTTTCTTTTTTATTATTAAAGCCTCCATTATTTTTAACCTTTTTTTTACAGGTGGAAGCAATTAATATATTTGCCACAACGTGCTAACCGTATTTGGAAATTAAAACACCACTACTACACACTAAGACATATACATAATGCACACACTCAATTAAGCTGAAAAATCAAATCATCCTTGATAATGGCTAAAGATGTAGCCGAAAGCGCTCGGAAAAATAAAACATTTGGACAGTTCTTACACACCCTTTGACCAGCAAAGAAAGCTCTTGTTCGTACACAAGAAAAATTAAATAAAAAACTTAACCGTAGTACCTTGTCTGTCGTTTTTAATGAAACTTGCATATATATATATATATATATATATATATATATATATATACTAACTTTCGATACGTTGCTGGCCAAATCTTTGATAGTCTTGGAGCACGTGGTTATTAATTTAGTGTTGGGTCTAGCTTATATTTTCGTGTTCTTTAAAGAGTTCGTTGTTAAATGAATTTGGAGAGTAAATCAAGAGTTGTCTACTACACACTGTAAATGAAGTTGTAAATTGCATGTTTTCTAAATTAGGGGTCTTAAACTCAGGGGGCCAAAAATGTGTATTACGTGATGAAGGTGGGGGGTGCAGTGGCCCGTCGGTACGGTTTCACCAAAAGAGAAGTCGTCAACTGCGGTGTGGTGGAATCTATTCCAGAGGCGGCCCACATTGGTAACAGCAAGTTTTCTCGCATTCAAATTAGATCGCATCAAATTCACAGATGGAGGCGAGGGCTGAATTTATGGATGGGTGGCGGCGTCTTTCGCTCATATGAGTTGTCAAATTTATTTCTTCTTTTAAATTTAAAAGAAAACAAGAGAAACCGTGAGATTGCTGCAAAATACATTCGTCCCTCTTGTCAGGTAGCTGATGAAAAATATATGGTGGGGAGGTCGACTTTCTCTCTCTCTCTCTCTCTCTCTCTCTCTCTCTCTCTCTCTCTCTCGCTCTCTTTCTCTCTCTCTCACTTTCTCTCTCTCTCTCTTTTTTATCTCTCTCTTTCTCTCTCTCTCTTTTTCTCTCTCTCTCTTTTTCTCTCTCTCTCTTTTCTCTTTCTCTCTTTTTCTTTCTCTCTCTCTCTCCCCCCCCCTGGATGGGAATTAGAACAGCCCTTGATGACCTTTAAACTGATTGATTGTCACTTTGCACTTGGTGGTGAGGTGAACCTCAATACTGCTGCTGCAAAATTAGGGAAGGGACGAGGAAGACATTTTGGGCAAATATTGTTCACGAAAATGGTTTCCCGGGGGCCTCAAAAAGCTATATCCGTGGGTCTTATGTCTGAGACCACTGTTCAAAACTCTCCTTCTCCACACTGAAGGTCCTTGGCTTTTTTTTAATTATTTTTTTTTTAAGCGTTTCACCTCAAGCAAGGCGGGAAGCCACTATCACGCAAGGGGGTTACAGAGAGTTGGAGCGAGAGCAAATAGGAGTGATAGACGAAAGGATGAAGAGAAGGATAGCGGATAGATCAAGGCATCTGGAGATGTCGATTGACATTACATTTGAATAGTTGCAGATTATAGCTATCAGGAAAACAGGAAGAGGGGAGGGAGTTTCACAGGCGAGAGGTGCGAGACATGGAGCTATTGGAGTAGAAGAGACGGCTACATTTAACAGTTTCGACAGTGAGAGCGATAAGCCAGCCTAGTAGAACGCTTAAATTTGGGAACCAGCGAAAGCAGCTCATCAGAGCAGTTACCATGAAAGTATTTGTAAAAAAAAGACAGAGGGAGGCGACGGCACGTCTGTGAGAGAGAGACTGCAGATGAAATGCCAGATCAGAGCCAATTACGTTGCATATCCGTCTCTGGGTCTTATCAAGAACCTTGAGACAAACATAAGGGGCACCAGACCATGTATGACAGCAATACTCCATGCAAGGGTGAATGGTTGATTTGTAGATTTGAAAAGTCATAGTCATGAACTCAAAGATGAAATACAGGAAATGTTTTCTCATGATGATAACAAAAAAAAATTCTATGTAGCTCCCGATTATCTTTACTCTTCAGAATTCTGATATATTTGAGTTTCTGAATAAGTTAAATTGAATTATACTTTTCTGTTAGCATAGGCAACTGAACATAGAATAGGCTGCGTTATGGGTAGTTTCCTCCAATACCGCCAATTGCTACAAAGCCAAAACATTAATCTGAAAACTCGAGACATGTTCTTACATCTAATCGAGACTTTCCTACAGATAACATACACGTCGCCAAATAGATTCAGGAATATCTAAGTTTGTCAACTTTATACAGCCGCTTTTTCAGACCGGTGGTTAAAAATTGTTTTGAGCGAGTGAAGCTTGTGAACTTTGGCGAAGACAATCATTCTTCGAATATGATGGACTGGCGCTACATAATCACAAGCGAGGAATTGTACCAAATAACAGAAACCACACCACTTGAAGACTACCAACAACAGTAACTTCTAAAATGTATAGCACAGGTAACTATATAATATATAGTCAGGATAAAATAAAACGTTAGAAAAGAGACATCCATATATACTGAAAAGAGCGATAACATCTATTGGACTTCAGAAATATGGTTCCTGTTAAGAGAAAGATTTTATAAATTTTAACCGAAACCAGTACTGGGTGCTCGGTGAATGAATGCCAGGCGTTTACTTGTAGGGAGACAGCTAATATTATCATTAAAGAACTCTTAGTATATACAGCTCGGAAAATATAAAGGAAGAAGAGAATTATATTGAAAAAAAAAACATTTAAACTCTTTCACTGCACTCATTATTTCATTCTCAATGCAAGAAGAAAAGCTTACAATATCCATAAGTGTAAAAAGTAAATAACATCAACAATAAAACCAATTTATAATTCTACCAACTCTTTATCTAATGTACACGAAAATATAAGCTAGACCAACACTAAATTAATAACCACGTGCTCCAAGACTCTCAAAGATTTGGCCAGCAACGTATCGAAAGTTAGTGTATATATATATATATATATATATATATATATATATATATATATATATATATATATATGAAAATTTCTCAGAGTTAACCTGTAGATAATGTTGATATATGATATAATATTTAAAATATATATATATATATATATATATATATATATATAGAGAGAGAGAGAGAGAGAGAGAGAGGTGCTATATATATGGATGTATACGGCTGGTGTAATTGATGACGACTCAGAATGAGTTAATCAGAGAACCGAATTTTAATTTCAGTCGGGTTCGTTACAGTAACTTATTCGTAAATACTCTTAAGACTTTTGTCTTCTCATCTCTTCTCCCCGGCAGATGTGGGCTGAATAGCAGCACAGACTGGCCTTTGAATCATTGTATCTTAGAAATGATTAAAGATATCTTACTGGAATTATCCAATGTTCTTATAACACTATTGGACTCTGCTGTGAACAATAAGAATGTATTTAGCTGTAACCTGGAAATGATGATTCTTCTTCCTGGTTTGACCAACAGATCCAGTTTTCCTCTCTAGTGTTTCCTCTCTTTTTAAACTTTTAAACTTAAATTCTCCGTTCTCTAGATGGTTCTTGAATGCACTTTGAAGATGGAAGCCAGAGTATAAACATTGGTACCCTTAATGATGGCCTGAATGATCTTTTTCCTCTTACCATAGCTCAGTTAGGAGGATAGTGGGGCTAACGTAAAACGGTTTTAACCTGGGTTTTTTTCGGTGACTCTTACGACAAATAATGTCAAGAGGGCTAAACGTCTTATCTGAAAACCTGGAAAAAAGAAACTCAAGTAGTTTAGTGTTTTTTTGTTTTGTTTTTTTTAGATATTAAACATTTTATGGGATTGACAATTATCACATGCTGTTACACGATTTAAACAATTTTGCTGATACACCCGATATATATATATATATATATATATATATATATATATATATATATATATATATATATATATATATATATATATTGTTTATTTAGGCAGTAATCCTACCTTCATGCACGTTTCGTTGAATAGGACTGCCAAGGTGTTTGATTTAGTTCTTTATACAATTTCTCATGTGATCTTATAATTTATCTCAATATTCTCGGTAGTGGAAGCGCACTGCCGATGAGTCCAAAGTATAGGACGAAACGGCCGTCCAGTGCTTTCTGCATTCTGTTGAGGTTTCTTCTAGACTCGCTGAATTACTTAATTATAATTATCTCAAATCCTCCTAATAATTTCTATGACACACACACACACATATATGCTTGGACCGGCTTCTAACGCTCTGGATGTAGCAGTTTGGGATAGTAGTCATGGCTCTCGAGGGTACAGTCCTATGGGTAAGGTAAACTCGGATGAGTTCCACCACGGAATATGTGATCGAGCGGCGCTATATCGAATCTAATTCGTTACCACTTCGTCACCGAAAGTAAAGTTGGCATGACGTTTGCCTGATATCGTAACTGTCCGGGTTTAAATTGTCGGTAGTGGATGCGCACTGCTGATGAGTCCCAAAAAATTATTGGGAAAATAAAAGAAATGAAAAAGGAGACAAAATTACGACATCTTCCTTAATGAATTTCATATCAACATTAAGAAATTGACCCGAGAATCCGGAAGGATTAAGAATTTCATATCAACATTAAGAAATTGACCCGAGAATCCGGAAGGATTAAGAATTTCATATCAACATTAAGAAATTGACCCGAGAATTCGGAAGGATTAAGAATTTCATATCAACATTAAGAAATTGACCCGAGAATTCGGAAGGATTAAGAATTTCATATCAACATTAAGAAATTGACCCGAGAATTCGGAATGATTAAGAATTGCATATCAACATTAAGAAATTGACCCGAGAATTCGGAAGGATTAAGAATTTCATATCAACATTAAGAAATTGACCCGAGAATTCGGAAGGATTAAGAATTTCATATCAACATTAAGAAATTGACCCGAGAATTCGGAAGGATTAAGAATTTCATATCAACATTAAGAAATTGACCCGAGAATTCGGAAGGATTAAGAATTTCATATCAACATTAAGAAATTGACCCGAGAATTCGGAAGGATTAAGAATTTCATATCAACATTAAGAAATTGACCCGAGAATTCGGAAGGATTAAGAATTTCATATCAACATTAAGAAATTGACCCGAGAATTCGGAAGGATTAAGAATTTCATATCAACATTAAGAAATTGACCCGAGAATTCGGAAGGATTAAGAATTTCATATCAACATTAAGAAATTGACCCGAGAATTCGGAAGGATTAAGAATTTCATATCAACATTAAGAAATTGACCCGAGAATTCGGAAGGATTAAGAATTTCATATCAACATTAAGAAATTGACCCGAGAATTCGGAAGGATTAAGAATTTCATATCAACATTAAGAAATTGACCCGAGAATTCGGAAGGATTAAGAATTTCATATCAACATTAAGAAATTGACCCGAGAATTCGGAAGGATTAAGAATTTCATATCAACATTAAGAAATTGACCCGAGAATTCGGAAGGATTAAGAATTTCATATCAACATTAAGAAATTGACCCGAGAATTCGGAAGGATTAAGAATTTCATATCAACATTAAGAAATTGACCCGAGAATTCGGAAGGATTAAGAATTTCATATCAACATTAAGAAATTGACCCGAGAATTCGGAAGGATTAAGAATTTCATATCAACATTAAGAAATTGACCCGAGAATTCGGAAGGATTAAGAATTTCATATCAACATTAAGAAATTGACCCGAGAATTCGGAAGGATTAAGAATTTCATATCAACATTAAGAAATTGACCCGAGAATTCGGAAGGATTAAGAATTTCATATCAACATTAAGAAATTGACCCGAGAATTCGGAAGGATTAAGAATTTCATATCAACATTAAGAAATTGACCCGAGAATTCGGAAGGATTAAGAATTTCATATCAACATTAAGAAATTGACCCGAGAATTCGGAAGGATTAAGAATTTCATATCAACATTAAGAAATTGACCCGAGAATTCGGAAGGATTAAGAATTTCATATCAACATTAAGAAATTGACCCGAGAATTCGGAAGGATTAAGAATTTCATATCAACATTAAGAAATTGACCCGAGAATTCGGAAGGATTAAGAATTTCATATCAACATTAAGAAATTGACCCGAGAATTCGGAAGGATTAAGAATTTCATATCAACATTAAGAAATTGACCCGAGAATTCGGAAGGATTAAGAATTTCATATCAACATTAAGAAATTGACCCGAGAATTCGGAAGGATTAAGAATTTCATATCAACATTAAGAAATTGACCCGAGAATTCGGAAGGATTAAGAATTTCATATCAACATTAAGAAATTGACCCGAGAATTCGGAAGGATTAAGAATTTCATATCAACATTAAGAAATTGACCCGAGAATTCGGAAGGATTAAGAATTTCATATCAACATTAAGAAATTGACCCGAGAATTCGGAAGGATTAAGAATTTCATATCAACATTAAGAAATTGACCCGAGAATTCGGAAGGATTAATAATTTCATATCAACATTAAGAAATTGACCCGAGAATTCGGAAGGATTAAGAATTTCATATCAACATTAAGAAATTGACCCGAGAATTCGGAATGATTAAGAATTGCATATCGACATTAAGAAATTGACCCGAGAATTCGGAAGGATTAAGAATTTCATATCAACATTAAGAAATTGACCCGAGAATTCGGAAGGATTAAGAATTTCATATCTACATTAAGATATATATATATATTATAACGTATAAACAACATATATATAAAGTGTCAATATGTCACACGTTTTCAAATGTACTCCTAAAGGCCGTAGTCCAACATATAATAGCATTCTTGAATCAGGCCGACTCTGTCAGCAAATTAAAACCATTCCGGGCCCGGATCCAGAACCGTCATCCTGAAATCCTGGATTCCCAACTTTTCATTACTGGGATTCTTTTCGGCGTTTTGTGCGTGAGTTTTTTGCGTTTCATTTTTTTGTACGATAACAATTTTGTTTAAATTAAAATAAATTTAGGAATAAACGAAATTAATTGCGAAATCCAGCGAAAGTCCCCCCTATGAAATAAAAAATAATAGTATGCACGGAAAGTAAGGACCTACGAACATCAAATTGTCTTTAAATTCAGCGGTGATAGAAGAAATAGCGTTGAACTTTGAAAAGGTAAGCTTAAATATTGATGAAATTCTTAAAGGCAGCAATCAATTGTGAGTTCTTCTAAAGTTTATTGTTGCCTAACGCATCTACTCTACCCTACCTATTGTGATGAGGACCCAATCAAGAAACCTCCACAGGAGCTTAAATGCCGCCCGATAGGGCAGTTTTTAAGCTAGTATATATATAAACATACAGACACACACACACACATATATATATATATATATATATATATATATATATATATGAAATGTGTATGTATATAAATATAAATATAAATATATATAGGTGTGTGTGTGTGTGTGTGTGTGTGTGTGTGTGTGTGTGTGTGTGTGTGTGTGTGTGTGTGTGTGTGTAAATAAAAAGAAAGAACAGTAAGATACATAATCCGGTGTTCTTATAGATATTTTTATTTTCACAAAATCTTTTACAAAATAGCGCTCTATGTAAATTTACAGAGCATTAATATTATAAATTAACTTATTTAAAATATTTTTTCGCTACACAGTAATAACCATGTTTCAAAAACAAGGTTATTACTCTGTAACGAAAAAAACATATTTTAAATAAGTTAATTTATAATATGTATATATATACATATATGTGTGTGTGTGTGTGTGTGAATGTGTGTGTATATATATATATATGTAATAATTAGGAGGATTTGATAAATGTAATTAAGTAATTCATCGAGTCTGAAACCTCAACAGAATGCTGAAAGCACTGTCACAGAATGCAGAATGCACTGGACCCGCTTCCTTGTCAAGCGAGAATTTGGGTCCCAAATTCTCGCTTGACAAGGAAGCGGGTCCAGACACCTTAACTCTTCATAACTTAAAAAATTATGTTAGGGGTCTCGGCTCTCGCTTTTGAAACATGAGAACTCTTTGTAGCGGAGGAATCATATTTTTAAAAACTAAAATTATTATTATAATATAAGCTCTACTTCTGTATGGAGCACTGTCCTTTTGAAAATAAAGCTAAATATTAAGGAACACCGGATTATCTACCTAACGTGTTCTTTCCTATTTCACTGCACACCTGCATACATATATATATATATATATATATATATATATATATATATATATATAATTTCTTATGCAAAGCAATAAAGCGAATAAGAAGCAAGGGGTGATTGCGAATGAGAGAAACGTTTATTGAATAGAAATGACAATAAAAAGAACAGGTACCTACACTATTTACATTCGGACTATTGTCCTCATCTTTGTTGTTATCTAAACCTTTTCGGTTGTTGTGGTCCCCAGTATTCATGACGTGCATATACATCTGGTTAACCTACAGGGAATTCTGAACTGAGCTCTTTGTTTAATCTACCGGCGGAGTGTAAGACTCTTCTCGTTTCACTGACCATATCTCGGGATATCTCGTTCGTCCCATTTTACGTGGTGATGATCACTATGCTATGCGGACAACCACTTCTGAGTTCTTATTTACGAAAATTACATCTCTCTACATCGTCAACGGATCATCATCATCATTATTCTTGTGGTGTGCCTCTTCAAGACGTGGGCGATCATGGCCCTCCACTACCTTCTCTCTGTTAAATCTTTAAGCAACTTTTTGACTTTTTAACTTCCATCCTTGTCCCTACTCTGGCATTTATTCTAACAAACTCATTAGGTTTGGTTTGTTTTGTTTTATGGCATATCAACACTTCAATGGGTTATTTAATGGCAACAAAATTTTTATTGCCGCTGACGTTTTCCCAAAATGCTTTGATGGTAATATTTTTTCCTTCATAAATATATTGCCGGTAATATTTTTTTTCCTCAAAAACGAATTGCTGGTAATAATTTTTTGTTCAAAAATTCATTACTGGTAATAAGCGTTAACAAAAATGTATTTCTGGTATTAAAACTTATTTTTACACTTTCATAGTGTTTTAACTGCAGTTTGGGGGTCAACTATTTGCCCATAGCTCGAAACCTAACAGGTGCTACCATCCCGGGCCAGGGTGAACCTGGGAACACCAGCAATTAAGAGGTGGTTCCACGCTCCTCAAAACCCCCTGATCAGAGTCCTTGCTGTCGTATGTAATTTATCTTCATACCCAGAACGGCAAACTCATTATGCAAATCTCTATCTATAAAAGGCAGGATGTGTGTGTGTGTGTGTGTGTGTGTGTGTGTGTGTGTGTGTGTGTGTGTGTGTGTGTGACGAATGCACGGATTTGCACAAAGATTTACATGCACATGCTCCAAGATAGCCAATAGAATCTTCCTGCCTATTCGTGGCAGCCAGCCATAGGCTCTCACTCTGGCCAGTAGAAAATGGCCGCAAACTACATGAAAACTGCCGTAGAAGCATGAAAAAATAGATTATTTCCATTATCGATTGGAGCTGTTAAATGCAAAGTCGGTCTTGTCCTTCCCGCTAACTTGGAGCATGTGCATGTAAATTTTGGTGCAAATCCGTCGAAAATTGCGGACGTGCATTCGTTGCATACACACACATCCACATCCTGCCTTTTATAGATAGAGATAGATGTTATCAAACTCTTTGCCAAAGACGACAATGAGTTTAAGTACCACCATTTTCCAAGTACCACCATTTATATATATATAGATAGATATATATATACCATACTCCATCTGCAACACACCTGTAGAGAATACAAGTATAATAGCCTCATCTGCATGTAAAAACGACTAAAAGAAATGGAAACACTAATAATAAAAGAAAATACCAAAACTGAATAGCATCAACTATGAACACGGCCACTATGCACTGACCGTATTATTTCGAACTATATATATATATATATATATATATATATATATATATATATATATATATATATATATATAAATGTAACTATTAACTGATAATACGAAAATTAAAATTTGAACCCCCTACCTTCCCTTGTCTAGATGAATGGATTTCTCGGTATCTTTGGAAAACCCTCAATTATGAATCTTTGCCGTGCCTTTAACAACCGTAAATTTTTAAAAATAAGTTACTCCAAAATTCGCTTGACAAGGAAATGGAACTAATGTCTTTGGTTTAATAACAAAATTAAAATTAGGGCTTTAGCTTCTATTTCTGAAACATGGTTATCACTGTGTAGCGAAAAAAACATATTTTAAATCAGTTAATTTATAATATTAATGCTCTGTAAATTTACATTGAGCACTATTGTGTAAAAATAAAAATATCTATAAGAACACCGGATTTTATATCTTACTGTTCTTTCTTTTTATTTATACATATATATATATATATATATATATATATATATATATATATATATATATATATATATATATATAGTTAAAAACAAAAAACATCCTCCTTGATAAAATCGAAAGAAGAATCTGCAATATTATTAGTCCTGATCTGGCAGCTCGGCTTCAGTCACTTTCCCAACGCCGTAAGGTTGCCTCTCTATGTCTTTTCTATAAATACTTTCATCCTAATTGTTCGGATGAGCGCTTCATAAATTTAAGCGTAGCACTACATTGGCGTCGAGAAGTCATCAATTTACAGTTAAGCAGCTAGATGTAAGTTCGACATTAATTGTTTCTTTTCTCGCACTACGTGCTTGTGGAACACCGTTCCTTGCTTTTCAGCCTAGTTTAATCTGCAAAAGTTTCAATGTAATGTCAATCGCTATCTACTGTCCTCCTGATTACTTTTTTCTCTTTCTATTCATTTTAAATGTTTCTGTTCTTAATTCTTACACATCCTGACACCATTTGCTTCTTAGTGGCTTTACTACCTTGCATGGGGTTCTACCGATTAAAAACATATAAAATAAAAAACCCTAAGCTATTATAAAATGAAAAACCATGCAATCGCGTGAAATTCAAAAGCTTCATGAATTTAAGCGCAGTACTCGATTGACAACTAGGTCTCATCAATTTAAAGTTGAATTGGCTAGATGTAACCTAGGTTCTATGCTAACAGTTTCTTTCCTTCCAACTTCATGCTTTCCAGCCAATTTGATATTAGAAAATTTAAATGCCATGTCAATCGTTATCTACTGTCTTCTTGATTACTCTTCTATTGTTCTCGCTCCTAAATAATGTTTCTCTTTTTTCTTATTCTTTCACACTCAGTAACCCCTTGTGTCTTAGTGGCTTTACTGCCTTGCATGAGGTGAAATGATTAGAAAACAAATTTAAATGCAATGTCAATCGTTATCTACTGTCTTCCTAAATTACTCTTCTATTGTTCTCTCTCCTTAATAATGTTTCTCTTTTTTTCTTATTCTTTCACACTCAGTAACCCATTGTGTCTTAGTAGCTTTACTGCCTTGCATGGGGTGAAATGATTTTAAAAATAACTGAAGCAGACAATAAGCAACATTGCTGTGTCGATTTACAAAAAAAAGACCCCGCCTAATAGCTAAGGAACCATATTCACGACGATAGTAAATAAACCTTTAACCCCCAACTGCTACTCTCACCCACCCCCCTCAATTTCCCTTCTTTACCCCGCCCCAGATCCGACTACTGGATTGTCATCTATTATCTCAAGTCGCGGTAGCACCTGCTGTCTGGTTTAAAGTAACCTTTATTCTCCAGTTATTTTCCCACATATTGGCCTTAACCTCTGACATTTTACCCATCATCCTCCCCTTCTTCCGGTCTTTTTACAGCCACCATAAAAAAAAGAAAAAAGATTATTTCGAATAAATTCTTTTACCTATGGTCAAATATTCATTGCTATACCCTTCTGCTCGTTTATCGCAACAGTCGGCGAATACTTTTTGACATTACCACATCATGACTAATTCCACGAAACTTTACATTTTTACTACTCATATATAGGCATTACCTAAAATAGATTATAATTTATATAGCTTTGAAAATAGGGGATATTGATTCGTTTTAATGTATTAACTGGGACCATAGACAGTGGCTCAAATGGTGGAATCGGAGAGACGAGTTCGAATCCAAGTCGCGTTCATTACATTCACTGACGTGTAAATACCCTTCGGAAAGGCATGAAACCATTTATTCTCCTCCCAGTTATAGGTAAATAACAGGACAGACTGGATCCTATAGACTTGACTGGCAACCGAAGAACAACTCTGAAATTAAGAAATCCATGTATGAATTACACAGCCTCACTAACCCGCAATTGACCAAGCGTAGTGATTTATGGCTCCACCCCTGAAGACCTGGTCAGTCAAGGAGAGATTCCTCCGACAGGAATGAAAAGTATTTGGATTTGAATTTAATTCATTTAAATAATAAATTTATTCTATATAAAAATTATATACATTATTTACATTATTCGGACTATTGTCCTCATCTTTGTCGCCATATTTATTACAACGTTTCGGCCGTTGTACGCTCCGACCTTCTTCAGGTGGTTGGAATGTCGAACTGAACCCTTTATTTCGCTCACTGGGGTAGACTGTTCTAGTTCCATGTGCCATGTTTAATGGATGTCAGTTATCAGTTATCTCCTGTTAATTCCCCTCTGAAAATTCTCCACCGCCTTAACTGGGTATTGAACTCACACTTTTTGTGTACTGTCACTGGATCTAACAAATGTTAGCGTTAGGATTAGAGTTAGGGTTAGTGGATAAAGACGTTAGTTAGATCCAGTGACAGGACCCAGAGAGTGTGAGTTCAATACCCAGTTAAGGCAGTGGAGAACTTGGAGAGGGGAATTAACAGGAGATAACTGATAACTGACATGCATTAAACATTGGACATGGAACTACAACAGTCTACCCCAATGAGCAAAATCAAGGTTTCAGTTCGATATTCCAAACACCTGAAGAAGGCCGGAGCGTACAACGGCCAAAACGTAGTAATAAATATGGCGACAAAGATGAGGACAATAGTCCGAATAATGTAAATAATGTATATAATACCTCATCTCAGAAATATAGACAAAAAATTATATATTAAATTTATTCAATTTTTATTTCATTTTATTTTATTATATTTAATTTATTTTAATTTTATTTATTTTAATTTTATTTAATTATTTAATATTCTTTATTTATTTATTTTTAATATTAATTTGTTTTATTTTATTTTATTTTATAAGTATATTTATTTTATTTTAAAAATTATATATTAAATTTGTTTTAACTTTATTTTATTTTAATGAATATATAATTTTTATTTTAAAATTATATATTGAATTTGTTTTGTTTTATTTTATTTATTTTAATTTTATTTAATTTATTTATAATTAATATTATTATATGGTCAAATAATAATAGGGTCACAATATTAATAGGGTCAAATAATATTAATAGGGTCAAATAATATTAATAGGGTCAAATAATATTAATAGGGCCAACTAATATTAATAGGGTCAAATAATATTAATAGGGCCAAATAATATTAATATGGTCAAATAATATTCATATCTTTAATTTTCAGCTCAATTATCGCAACAGTTTGCATTTTTTTTTATCATTAACACTATTTCCAGAAATACCGTTACCTCGAAACTTTGCATATGCAAAATGCAACATTGCTTTGTTGTGAAACTCTTCGTAACCGTAAAAGCATGACCCATCAGACGGTGGCGCCCCCTGCAAAGGCGGCCGCTGGTTCGAATCCTGTCATAGAGCACATTTTCCTTATTAAGTTCTCTCGTGTCTGCAGGCCGGTAGACCAAATAAATAATGTTTAAAATAAATGGAACTTCTACTCAAATACGAATTTCCACTAAAAATAGCGTTTAATGTAATAAACATATTTTAGACTCATAGAGACATTACCTGAAATAGGTTATAATTTAGAAAAAAGGGGAGACTGTGTGATTTGATTTTTTATAATTTGTCAACCCTTTGTGAGCTATAAAAAACCGAAATATTCTTGTTTTGGATTTTAAGTATAAATATCTTTTTGGTGAGTGAATTTTGCATTAAAAAAATGTTAGGAGATAACAGTGGTGTCTCCAGGTATAATTCGCACTATTTAACCCATACATGGGGGAGAAGAGATAGATACATACCTTTCCCAAGAGTATTTCTGCGTAAGTCAATGTAATGAACTGGCCTGGAATTCGAACTCGCCCCTCACGAGTGGGAATAGAAATAAAGCTCCGAACCTTATAATACAATTCGGAGCTCCGAATTTCTATCGTTTTTAACGATTCTCAATAACGAGAGAAAGAAAAAACGGTATCTATGGATGGTGCAACGGTTATTGACTCCGACAGAGGAACTCTCTAGCCTTTCACTCCTATCTATCGGTTAAATATCGACTAGGCTGGGCTCACGTGCCAGGATGTAACAGCCTGCGTTCCGTGTCCCTACAAGACGTTGGTGAACATTGCTCTCCACAGCATCCTGTCCTTTGTAGCTCGTACTAAGGTGCGTAATTTTTATCTCTCCTCATCCCTGTGCTGTCATCCTCCTTCTCCCCTTCTTCTTCTTCTTCTTCTTCTTCTTCTTCTTCTTCTTCTTCTTCTTCTTCTATTTGCCATTTTCCTACAGGATGTGAGTGGTAATTGCCCTCCACAACTTCCTGTATTTTGTAGCGCTTACTAAAGTGTGTATTTTTACAATCTCTCCTAATCCCTGTTCTGCCAACTATTTGCACACGCTCCTTCTTCTTTTATGCGCCATTTTCCTACAGGATGTGAGTGGTCATTGCTCTCCACAACTTCCTGGCTTTGTAGGTCCTAGTAAGTTGTGTATATTTTTAATCTCTCCTAATCCCTGTTCTGTCATTTTTTATCTCTCCTAATCCCTGTTCTCCCCCTCCTCCTTTTTTTTTCTTTTTCTTCTATGCGCTATTTTTCCTACAGGACGTGAGTGGTCATTGCCCTCCATAACTTCCTGTCTTTTGTAGCACTTAGTAAATGAATATTTTCTGCCAACGTATTTACACAGGCTCATTCTTCTTCTTCTTCTTCTTCTTCTTCTTCTTCTTCTTCTTCTTCTTCTTCTTCTTCTGTGCCGTGTCCCTTCAGGACGTAGGTGATCATAACACTTCCTATCTCTCGTAACACTTGGAAACGTTTCTCCCTTCATCATGATCCATTACGTCTGAAAGGTATTTGACAGATGTTCCCTGTCCCTTCAGTACATGGGTGATCATTGCTCTCCACAACTTCCTCTACTTTGTCACACTAAGCAAAGTTTGTCTTTAGAACAATGTGTTTCATTGCAGAAAAACACTTTTAAAATGTGGGAATAATAATACGAAGTATAAGGAGAAGTGTAATAAAATATAAGATATATTATGATACATTATTATAGTGATAATAATACTATAAACTTTAATCTCTCTCTCTCTCTCTCTCTATATATATATATATATATATATATATATATATATATATGTATGCAGGTGTACAGTGAAATAGGAAAGAACACGTTAGGTAGATAATCCGGTGTTCCTTAATATTTAGCTTTATTTTCAAAAGGACAGTGCTCCATACAGAAGTAGAGCTTATATTATAATAATATTTTTAGTTTTTAAAAATATGATTCCTCCGCTACATAAGAGTTCTCATGTTTCAAAAGCGAGAGCCGAGACCCCTAACATAATTTTTTAAGTTATGAAGAGTTAAGGCGTCTGGACCCGCTTCCTTGTCAAGATATTTTTAAAAACTAAAAATATTATTATAATATATATATATATATATATATATATATATATATATATATATATATATATATATATATATATATATATATATATATATACATTGATTGCACAATACCGAGTTGTGCAACCACTGTAAGATATTATGTATACTTCCTAATATATTAAATAGCTCTGTTATTTAATATTGAGTACCGCTTTTCTTACACTATAGGGTATATATATATATATATATATATATATATATATATATATATGTACGCATATATATATATATATATATATATATGATATATATGTACGCATAGATATATATATATATATATACATATATATATATATATATACGCATATATATA
>OZ038512.1:4050043-4072543 GCA_964036315.1 Acanthosepion esculentum | reverse complement strand
ATATATATATATATATATATATATATATATATATATATATATATATATATACATACATATATCTACACCGATTAAATAGGTCAATGTCTGCCCCATTATATATTAAATATTAAAGTAAACCCCCTCTAAATTCGATCATGTCTCTCACACTACAATTCATTTCCCTCTCTGTTAAATTACATAAACCTAATACTTCCCGTCAAAAGTGTATCGGTTCATTTCAATTTTCCTTTATCATTTTTCGTTTCACCGTTTGGAAGTGGAGTCTGATGAGCCAATGTCCTTTAATAAAGGGCTTGGCGAAATAAATTATTACATGGAGCCTTAAAGTGGTCTGTTTTTCCTTTAAATTTTATATATATATATATATATATATATATATATATATATATATATATATATATATATATATATATATATATATGTTAAAATGAGATGTGTTATTTTCATTTTTGCATAATAATATATATTTATGTCAAATTACATAAGCCTAATACTACCCGTCAAAAGTGATAAGTTCATTTCAATTTTCATTTATCATTTTTCGTTTCACCGTTTGGAAGTGGAGTTTGATGAGCCAATGTCCTTTAATAAAGGGCTTGGCGAAATAAATTATTACATGGAGCCTTAAAGTGGTCTGTTTTTCCTTTAAATTTTATATATATATATATATATGTATATATATATATATATATATATATATATATATATATATATATATATATATATATATATGTTAAAATGAGATGTGTTATTTTCATTTTTGCATAATAATATATATTTATGTCAAATTACATAAGCCTAATACTACCCGTCAAAAGTGATAAGTTCATTTCAATTTTCATTTATCATTTTTCGTTTCACCCTTTGGAAGTGGAGTTTGATGAGCCAATGTCCTTTAATAAAGGGCTTGGCGAAATAAATTATTACATGGAGCCTTAAAGTGGTCTGTTTTTCCTTTAAATTATTACCTCTGAATTTACATTGAACTCTCAGGATTTCATCCTTTTTGGGACTACCTATACGGATTACAAAATTATTCTTAGCCTACATATATATATATATATATATATATATATATATATATATATATATATATATATATATATATTTATTTATTATAATTTTATCATATAGACAAAACCATTTTACTCACAACAAAGATGCAACTTGGTTTCAATGCATTTTAACTGCACATCTACGGGTGAGGGTCGGAAATGGTTATGAACAATCCTGTTTGAGTGCAAGCCCGGATGTAAAACGTCACTTCCTTTTTCCATTTTTGAGAAGAAAAATGTACTTACAAAATATACATAGAGTATCTAAGTGAAACAATAGTGGTTGTTGACAGCAGTTTGGTGTTGCGTGGACCGGGTAGTTAATGTTGAATGGTGTGTGGACATTTTTTCGATGATAAACATCGGTCAAAGTTTAGGTACGTCAACTCACAAGCGTCCTAAGTTTGAGAGGTAGGGGAGGGAAGATAGCGATAGGGGATAATATTACATTTGAGTAGGTAAAAAGATTTTCGAGTTATCGTTTATAATGATTAGGAATAGTTATTTTAGGTTTTTCTATAAGATTTCTAAAGTTGGATTGCATTTCTTTATGTTTGGGTTATCACTATTTATTTTGTAATCGAAAGAGCGTTTTTTTTTTTTGTATATATAATTATAAAAGGTTCATAGTTATGGGATTGGGAATTTAGCAAGATTGTAGTGTTAAATCCTTAGTATGTCTACAGAAAACGGTAGTCACATATCTTTGGTTTAATAGTTGGTTATTATTTAAGAGTTCAATGATACATATTTTCTCCTGTAAACATAGGAAGCAAGGTTCGCTCAGTGAATTGCAGGTTCTGGCTTGTCTTAGGATTTTCCATTTAACTTTAGGTGTTTTTCCTTCTTCCTTGAGTTTCCAAAAATATTTCGAAAGTGATGTCATATTTCGTTTGGCTGTATTTGTAAAGGAGTTCAAGTGATTGTAATACCTATCCTTAAAAGGTCTGTTAGTAGACCCCACACACAGCTTAATATCTCCGGGGTTCTCATTTGATGAGATATAGGCCATATACACTATGGATTTTGTTAAGCATCTATTTAATAATGGACATTAATCAGGGATTCTACAGTTGCATAGTCTTTCTTCTTGAGGTGTATTAGAACTTGTATTTGGGTTTCGTTTATTATCACTATGTAGTTTCAGTATTCTATTGTTATGTGATTTAATAATTTTATCTAAGTTTCTAGAACAGCTGTAGCTAATTTTTAAGGTATTGCGGTTGAAGATCTGGCTAAATTTACTTTTTTTAGGGAAGTATTTGTTAATTAGATTTAAGAATCTGTGCCCTAATTTGGTACGGACTAACTTGTTGAAGTGTGGGGTATACCAAATTATTCTCCTTCCTCTATTGTTTTTTTTAGAGTAACTACAGTTTTCTCTATATTCTATTTCGGAAGATCTGTAACCACTGTCGGTAAGGATTTTGTTATAGATAATTTTGTGTTTATCGAATATTTCTTTGCTAGAAGAGTGCTTGTTTATACGGCGTTCAACAGATGATGGAATATGTTTAATAACTGGCGTTGGGTGATTGGAATTAGGGTTTATATAAATGGGGTTAGCATTATTCTTTAAGAAGGGTTGGAAATTATTTAAGTGTAAGTTTAAGGTTACATCTAAAAAGTCTACTTGTTTTATATTAGAATTAATTTTCACCTTGAGGTGTAAAGATTTAAACACTCTATGGATCCATTTCCTCAACTTGTCAACTTTGCTACTGGTGGAATTATTCACTACCATCAAACCATCGTCTCTATAAATCACTACTTTCGTTCTTATCGCATCGGATACACACACATATATATATATATATATATATATATATATATATATATATATATATATATATATATATATATATTAGATTAGGGTAAAGAAAAAAAGAAGAGATTCTGTTTAAAAAGATATTTTTAGTTATTTGCTCGGTTTTGACACTTTCTGGATTAATATCTTCTTTGGAATTATCCATACGGATTACGAAATATTATCAAATATATATATATATATATATATATATATATATATATATATATATATATATATATGTATATATATATATATATATATATATATATATATATATATATATAGAGAGAGAGAGAGAGAGAGAGAGAGAGAGATAATTCCAAAGAGGATATTAATCCAGGGAGAGTCAAAACCGAGCAAATAACTAAAAATATCTTTTTAAACAGAATCCCTCCTTTTTTTCTTTACCCTAATCTTATCTGAATACATCCCCTTTCATCCTCTCCTCTGTCTCTTTTTAAATCTGCATAAAGTATCTTTATATCTTTCTTTGAACCTGGTAAAATATTTATCCATTTATTTGTGTGTAATGTTTTTGGTCTGAACAGTTGAACCGATTTGATGTCAGCCAGAGTTTCTACCATTGAGCTACCTTCATTTGCAAAAATATTTTTTGCAAACTTTGGGGTTCCTCACACCAAAACAACGTTTGCTGATACCTCAATCGTCTCTGACAGTTTGTAGAATGTGTTCTTCGTGGGCATACGAGCTGATCCCGGTCTTCCTCGATCTGGTGCCACGGATTCTGTCTCGACAACGCAGTCTGATACAACCGGCAGAGAGGAAGGTGAGTTTTTATGTTACATAATGGATAATTTTTTCACGTTCTGACGAACGCTAAAGCATAACTGTAAATCGCCGCATTTAAACGTAAAAAGAAAAAAATTAGAAATGGATTGCTACACATAGTCTTTTGCCTTACCAGTTGTATTCCTGAGGATGATCTCAAAAAGAGATGGAAAGTACTTGGGAAATAAGTGTCATTTTCACTGTTGCAGATCATTTTTTGGCCTTATGTTTGTAATACCCGGAAAAATATTCGTGAATATGAAAGGATTATGATAAAAATAAGCAAACATAACGTTTGTAAGTTATTTCTATGATATGTAAATATGAAATCTGGTAATGAATTCAATAATTATTTTAGCTTGACGAACAGTGTATTTGCAAAAAATAATTAACTTTGTATATTTCTGTCTGAATTTCTGGGATAAGGAGTTATTATTCACACTATTTTCATTCGGGATATTGTCCTCATCTTTGTTGTTGTTACCAGAACGTTTCGGCCATTATGCCCTCCGGCCATCATCAGGGTAACCGATATGAATTCTGAAGTGAACCTTTTATTTAATCTACGAGGGTCTCGTTCCACTGCCCATATCTATTCTAGTTCTTATATCAAGTACTGATCAGTTCTCGCTTACCTCGTTTCCACTGAGTCCAAGTACACATTGCATGTCCCAGGGATTGAAATCGCAATTTCTGTGTCACCAAATTCATATAGGGCAATGGCCTAGCGGATTAAAACGTTGGCTCGCGAATTTGTAACAACAACAAAGATGGAGACAATAGATCGTATCTAGACAATATAAATAGCGCTTTAAGATAGCGCTCTGGTTTTAACCTTTTCCCCATTCATCAGCAAAAATTGTGACGGTTTTCCCTGAAATCGGATGAGAGGTCATTAATCCCCTAAAGCAGGGATATCAATCCATGGTAGATTGCAAGGAGCCAGGTGGAGAGTGTCACACTGCTAAAAACATTCAAGGTAATTTTTCGTTGAAGATGCCTCAGCCATTTTGATTACAAAAGAATATACGGAGAAACGTCTTCCTCAGAAACTAGGAAAATTCAATATTTTTGGAATGGGGAGGACAGAAAATGTTTTTCTATGATTAAAAAAAAATCTTGGTATAATATTAACAAATATGACTGAAGCGTCCAACGGCCGAAGCGTCGTGAAATCTGACAATGAAAATGAGGACAACAATCCGAACAATGTAAATAGTTTAAATAGTTACAATACCTCATCTCTGAAACATAGATGTATCCTGAGGAAGGCCGTTGCGTACAACAGACGAAACGTCGTGAAATATGACAATAAAAATGAGGACAACAGTCCGAACAATGTAAATAGTTTAAATAGTTACAATACCTCATCTCTGAAACATAGATGTATCCTGAGGAAGGCCGTTGCGTACAACAGACGAAACGTCGTGAAATATGACAATAAAAATGAGGACAACAGTCCGAACAATGTAAATAGTTTAAATAGTTACAATACCTCATCTCTGAAACATAGATGTATCCTGAGGAAGGCCGTTGCGTACAACAGCCGAAACGTCGTGAATATGACAATAAAGATGAGGACAACAGTCCAAACAATGTAAATAGTCTAAATAGTTACAATACCTCATCTCTGAAACATAGATGTATCCTGAGGAAGGCCGTTGCGTACAACAGCCGAAACGTCGTGAATATGACAATAAAGATGAGGACAACAGTCCAAACAATGTAAATAGTCTAAATAGTTACAATACCTCATCTCTGAAACATAGATGTATCCTGAGGAAGGCCGTTGCGTACAACAGACGAAACGTCGTGAATATGACAATAAAGATGAGGACAACAGTCCAAACAATGTAAATAGTCTAAATAGTTACAATACCTCATCTCTGAAACATAGATGTATCCTGAGGAAGGCCGTTGCGTACAACAGACGAAATGTCGTGAATATGACAATAAAGATGAGGGCAACAGTCCAAACAATGTAAATAGTGTAAACAATTACAATAACTCATCTCAGAAATATAGACAGTCATTCCTAATAGTTCATTTTTTTTTGTGGCGGGGAGGGGATACAGAAATGGATTTTCTATTATTAACAATGTCTTTGGTATAATATTACCTCATATGGCAGTGGGGTTAGCATACACCGCTTCGTGTGATTGATTACTCATTTAGTTTTTTGCCTTACCAGTTGCATCTCTGAGAATGATCTCAGAAAGAGATGGAAAGTACTTGGAAAATAAATGTCATTTTCACTGTTGCAGAACTTTTTTTTTTGGCCTTATGTTTCTAATACCCGGAAAAATATTCGTGAATATGAAAGGATTATGATAAAAATAAGCAGACATAAGGTTTGTAAATTATTTTGTATGATATGTAAATATGAAATCTGGTAATGAATTCAATAATTATTTTATTAGGTTGGTGCAAAAATAATGTCGTTTTATATATATAAGTTGAATGTCAAAAAACAACATTATTTTTGCACCAACCTAATAGCTTAAGGAACAGTATATTTGCGAAATTTGAAATTTTTTTAACTTTGTATATTTCTGTCTGAATTTCAGGGATAAGGAGTTATTATTCACACTATTTTCATTCGGAATATTGTCCTCATCTTTGTTACAATAACTCATCTCTGAAACATAGATTTATCCCGAGGAAGGCCGTTGCGTACAACAGACGAAACGTCGTTAATATGACAATAAAGATGAGGACAACAGTCCAAACAATGTAAATAGTGTAAATAATTACAATACCTCATCTGAGAAATATAGACAGTCATTCCTAATAGTTAATTTTTTTTTGTGGCAGGGAGGGGATACAGAAATGGATTTTCTATGATTAAAAATGTCTTTGGTATAATATTACCTCATATGGCAGTGGGGTTAGCATGTATTCTTCATTTATCTAACGTAATTTGTTGATTTTTCAGTGACATGCATATTAGAAGAGGTTTTGCTTTTCACGTAACGTCAAAAGGGAAGAAACTCGGGCTACGTAGGAGGAAGGCCGAGGGTAAAGGAGATACCATAATCAGGCATGAACGAACACAAAAGTACGGTATCTAAATTTTCTTATCAGATATTTTGCGCTAAGTGATTTTTCTCACCATCTTGGGGTAGCTTTGTCCAAAAAAGAATGAAGACCATTTATTTGCTATAAAATAGGTCCAGGATGATGCCCAGTATTGCAATATTTGACTACGGTAGGCCCACTAGCATTGCTCAGAAGCTGGGGTCGCATTATACACGAGTTTAATGAAAATCTCAGATTTTCTTCATAAAATAATATTCAGTAATCGCACTATACATGGCATAGACTTATACACGAGTACATATAGAGTTTTTATTTCATTTTGAAGAAAGAAAAAAATAATCACAATCAATTGGCCGTCCTGGTTGTGGCGATAAACTGCATCCGCGTCTTGGGTAAGACGATAAACTACGTCCAACAGCAAGGCCTCTGATCAGGAGGTTTTGAGGAGCGTGGAACCACCTCTTAATTGCTGATGTTCCCAGGTCCACCTGACCTGGAGTGGTAGCACCTGTTAGGGTCCCAGCTATGGGAAAATAGTTAACCCCGAAACTGAGGTAAAAAGCTTTATGAAATTGTAAAAATAGGTTTTAATACCAGAAATACTTTGTAAAAAAATTATTACCAGAAATAAAATTTTTGAAGAAAAAAAATATTACCTATTACCAGCAATACGTTTTTGAAAATAAATATTACCAGCAATACATTTTTTAAAATAATATTACCAGCAATACATTTTTTAAAAATAATATTACCAGGGGAAAAAAAAGTTTCCGGCATTAAATGACCCATTGAGGTTGATATGCCGTAAAACAAAGCAAACCAAACCAAATCACAATCAATTAGTTGGATTTATTTAATGAGATTTTATAAGTGGTCGTAAGTATGGGGTTGTTAAACAAATAAGTCGTTAAGTGAGTAGTGGCTGTATCAATAACTTCAATGTGCCGTGTTTCTTCGGGGCAAGGGCGATCATTGCTCTCCACCATTTCCTATCCTTTGTACCTCTTAGTAAGGTTTATCTTTTTTGCTATTTCTCCTAATCCATATTCAAGCAACTATTTTCACAAACTCGTCAGGTACGTTATTTCCTACTTTCCTCTATCTTCAATATGTCCTGTCAGTGTCAGATTCTCCAAGCCCTCTTTCCTCGTATCCTTTAAAAATTTCAACTGTCTATTTCTGATTCTAAGTATAATTGTCCTTTTTGTTTCCATTCCCGTCAAAATTTGTCCATGGTATTCTCAGCATCCTTCTGTAGAACCACATTTCTATTTCCTCAATCTCTTCTTCATCCATGTGGAGATTTTCTAGAATTCGTTACCATATAGGGGCACAGATACTGCATAGCAGTTCAGTACTTTTTCCTTTGTTTCTAATTGCATTTTTCCTGTTTCTTAATACTTTGCTTAGCTTTTGTAAGGATATCTTTCACTATTCCGATGTGAGTTCCAATTTCTGTGTTGCATTTTCTTTCCTTCCTTTTCTTTTGCAGTAAGTTTCACCCTATACAAGGCTCGCGGGCCACTCGAGGTAGAGTGTTCTGTTTATATGGATAGGAGGGGGAAGATAGGGGATAACTCTAAACTTGAACAGGTTAAGATTATAGTGATCGGGGAAGCATCCTCTTGGGAGTCTGTTCCACAGGGCAGTAGTTCGCGGGAAGAAACTGTTTGAGTGAAACTTACTTCTCGCCGGTGGAATACGGAGGGAAAGAGGCTGGCTTGCTACAATGTAAATGGCATGTCGGGTCCAACCCGTGAAGGTTCGACCTTGTAGAACCATGATAGTAGCGATAGAGCAGTGAGAGACTCGCCACATCCCGCCTGTGTGTGAGAGGGAGAGAGAGAGAGAGAGGTTAGAGGGTGGAAAATAATTTTTCTCCAGCAAGGACTCGGAGATGATTTTGAATTCTATCAAAACTGTAAAGTGAGGTCTGGATACCTCCTGCCCAAATATGACAACAGTATACCATTTTTGGTCTGATCTGACTGTTATAAAGTTAACGGATAACATGAGGAGTCGAGCACTTACTGCCGCGATACAGGGAGTCTATCATTTTATCTGCATCTTTAGCGTTGGCTCGTATATAGGAATTTCACTTGTAGTCGATTGTAAGCTTGAGGCCCAATATGGTCTCAAGACATGGTGCTGACTCGAGGGTACATCTGTTTATTGTGACTGGCGGTGACCTGATCGGCTGATTTCCTTTTTGTATTTGCTTGATTTTGGTGTTTCCAATTCGTAATTGGGCTGTTATTTCACTGACAACCATACATTCTGTCTTCTTACAATTGGTGCTTAGTCCTTTCTTCTCGCTTTCCTTTCCTGCCTTCTGTCAGAGTAAAAAATGATATTTTGGAAGGGTTCTTAGTGTTTCTAGAAAAAGGTCTTTTGCTACGCCAACTATTAAGACTTTCTTTAAACCCTTTTTTTTCTTTGGTTCCCTTTGCTTCTTTATCCATTGACAATCAGACCAAAATGGAATGATCCTGCCATATCTAACAGAGTTCAATAACATCTACGCGGCCTTATGGGTGATGAATTATTTTCCTCCCTACAACCCCTTTCCCACAGACAAAACGTCTCTCGCTGCTCTGTTGCTATTTCCATGGGATGTGTTCTTACGGGCTACATTCCTTGGTCTCACCAGCCCTGACCTTTGCAACTGGGACCCACCATGCCAGATACACAAGAATGGATCATCCCCATTCCCTTCGTATTCCATTATTAAGGAAGAATTTCCGATTGGATATCTTCTTCCTAAGAAATGCTTCTTAGTGGAACAGACTGCTGACAGGATCTGTTCTTTTCGAATCCTTTTTTTTTGTCATCAGTATGGCTGATGCTAACCTCCTGGAAAATGAATCATTGCGTCTTCTCGAAGTAATATTTTCCGCTGACATGAAGTGGAAAGATTATATTGAATCAACTGCTAGGTCAACTGCTAGGAAGGTTGGTTCACTGTGTTGTGCTCGACAATTTTTCTCTTCCGAATCAATCTTTCTATATCTCTGAGATGAGGTATTTCTGATTATTTACATTATTCGGGCTGTTATCACCATCTTCATTGCCATATTCACAACGTTTCGGCCGTTGTACGCTCCGTCCTTCTTCAGGTCCTCAAGGGCATATGGCCCAGTGGATAAAGACGTTGGTTAAATCCAGTGACTAGACCCCAAAAAGTTGTGAGTACAATACCAGGCTGCAACAGGGGTGAAACAAAAACGTGGCGAGTTGAGTTAGAGGGAAATAAATGAGACATCCAGAAGAGGTATGGCACGTGGAACTAGAACATCTACCCCTGTGGACGAAATAAAAGGTTCGGTTCGAAATTCCAATCACCTGAAGAAGGTCGAAGCGAACAACGACCGAAATGTTGTAAATATGGCAATGAAGACAGGGATAATAGTTCGAATAATGTAAATAATGTAAAGAATCTATCTTACATATTTAAAAATCTACCATTCATCCTTGCTTTGAATATTACTACCACATCCGGTCTGGTGAGCATGCTATATATTTAGAGATTCTTGATAAAATCTAAAGAAGAATCTGCAATGTTATTGGTCCTGACCTGGCATCTTGACTTCAGTCACTTTCCCATCACTGTAACATAGCTTCCCTGTGCCTTTTCTATAAATACTTTCATGGTAATTGTTCTGATGTATTTTCTTCTATGACACCTAGACTTTATGAATTCATGCGCAGTACTAGATTGGCGGCAAGGTTTCATCATTTAGCAGTTGAAATGACTAGATGCGACCGTAAGTTCTAGGCTAATAGTTTCTTCTCTCGCTTGTGAAACTCTCTCCCGGCTTCTTGCTTCAGAATCAAATTTGATTTTCAAAAATTTAAATTAAATGTCAATCGTTATCTTCTATGTTCTTAATTCTTGTTCTTTTATTGTCCTCTCCCCTTAATAGTAGTTTTTCTCATATTCTCTGACAATCAGTAACTCCATTGCGTCCTAGTGGCTTTATTGCCTTTGATCTTCAAAACTTTAAGTGCAATGTCAATCGTTATCTTCTGTCTTCTTAATTCTTGTTATTTTATTGTCCTCTCCCCTTAATAGTAGTTTTTCTCATATTCTCTGACAATCAGTAACCCCCTTGCATCCTAGTGGCTTTATTGCCTTTGATCTTCAAAACTTTAAGTGCCATGTCAATCGTTAACTTCTGTCTTCTTAATTCTTGTTATTTTATTGTCCTCTCTCCTTAATAGTAGTTTTTCTCATATTCTCTAACACTCAGCAACCCCTTGCGTCCTAGTGGCTTTATTGCCTTTGATCTTCAAAACTTTAAGTGCAATGTCAATCGTTATCTTCTGTCTTCTTAATTCTTGTTCTTTTATTGTCCTCTCCCCTTAATAGTAGTTTTTCTCATATTCTCTGACAATCAGTGACCCCCTTGCGTCCTAGTGGCTTTATTGCCTTTGATCTTCAAAACTTTAAGTGCAATGTCAATCGTTATCTTCTGTCTTCTTAATTCTTGTTCTTTTATTGTCCTCTCTCCTTAATAGTAGTTTTTCTCATATTCTCTAACACTCAGCAACCCCTTGCGTTCCAGTGGCTTTATTGCCTTTGATCTTCAAAACTTTAAGTGCAATGTCAATCGTTATCTTCTGTCTTCTTAATTCTTGTTCTTTTATTGTCCTCTCCCCTTAATAGTAGTTTTTCTCATATTCTCTGACAATCAGTAACCCCCTTGCGTCCTAGTGGCTTTATTGCCTTTGATCTTCAAAACTTTAAGTGCAATGTCAATCGTTATCTTCTGTCTTCTTAATTCTTGTTCTTTTATTGTCCTCTATCCTTAATAGTAGTTTTTCTCATATTCTCTAACACTCAGCAACCCCTTGCGTCTTAGTGGCTTTATTACGTTTCGTTGGGGGAAGTCATTTTAAAAAAGGATGGGCTTCCGAATTATTACAATCTTAGCTGCTTCATGTATAGAGTTAACCGTCATCTTTCTTTCATGACCTCATGAACTGCACGTCTTTCCTCTACCATGAGTGGCTCTTGGGCCTATGTGTTCGATGATTGTTTTTTTTTTAATCACATACAATTCATCGGTCAACCACGCTTTTTAAACGCCTCTTTTCCACACGCACAAACACACGCGTATCTCTATATAAGTATATATACGAACAATGAGTGTGTATTAAGTTTACACAAAAACTGACCATGTCTCTCTCTCTCTCTCTCTCTCTCTCTCTCTCTCTCTTTCTCTCTCTCTCTCTCTCTCTCTCTCTTTGTAGTCACTGCTGGTGATGTTAACACCTCCACCATCACCATTACCACCTCGGTACAATTAACACACTAACCGATTTTCTTTTTCAGGAGGGGGGGAGCGCTGGAGAGAAAGGAAAGATCTAAAGACAAGATGAGAGAGAGCGAGTAAAATAAAATAATAAAAAGACAAGGTAATGTGAAAAATGGGGGAGAGAGAGAGAGAGAAACCCGCCCCTGTTGGTTCTCTGTCCATTCGCGATTTGACCTTATTAAGTGACAATGAGATGGCCCGTCTCAACCTCTGATGGTAAAAGAAGAGTTTAAAATTACGCTTTAGCCGAATCAGACAAGGTGGTGGTTAGGTCTGTTGGTTGCTTGTCCCGGGCCGCGCGAAGCGGACTGTGGGAAAACCTCTTCAGTGGACAGCAGGAAAGAAGAGAGGCAGGCAGACAGACAGGTCATAGCTTTCGACAGATATACATGTATAACGTAGCATAAGCGTGTAGATATAGACACTCGACACTCGTTCATTGTACACGCAAGAGTGTACCAGTGGTGAATAGTTATAATACATTGGCCAACAGAAGAGCCTTCTTTCCCTCGAATACTGTTCATTGTACGAAAAAGGCATACACGTAAACTTAAGCTACACTTATAATTAAAAGCCCCAATAAGATAAACGACAAAAAATCCAAAGAAGGATTCTTATCAATACAGGGCGTTAAAAAAACTATCATTTGACATGCAAATATCTAAATAACTACAAAGTCTAGGGCAGTGGTTCCCAACCGTTTGGGGCCATTTAAAGCACCTCTAAAACCATGATGCCTCCCACACCCTTGACATATAATTCTTATTATTCAAAAACTGAAGTTCTATTCACATGGAGGAAGCATAAGGGGCTATTAACTTAATTTGAGACTGTATATATGTAGTAGTATTATCGTTTAATTTTACAATATTTATTTTTAAAAAATAGTGTTTATATATATATATATGTAAAGACATTTAAAGACATTTTTATGTTTAACATTCTTTTTATAGATAAAAGTATTTAAGTAAATGCTCTGTTTATAATAAACAGTATTAAACAACATTTACCGGCCTGAATGTCCGAGAAATTTTCATAGAAAATAGTCGTCCTCCGAATACTTGAATACTTATATCAATAAGATGTTAAACATAAAAATGTCTTTAAATAATTGTCGGACTTTGTCCACTTCATAATATATATATATATATATATATATATATATATATATATATATATATATATATATATACAGGGTGTCCACAAAGTCCGTGTGCACTTTAAAAAAATTATAACTTTACTGGTATTTGCGATAGAAATAATCTGTAAAAAATGTTATAAAATTTAATGTGATTTCAGGCATTACTGTAAATCAGTTGGCAAATGTTTTTCGTGAACTGCAAAATCGTATTACCCTTTGTATTGCTAATGATGGAGGACATGTGGAAACTTAAATAAAATTTCAATAAAACCTTAAAAAATATAGATTTACTTCTTTCTAATCCTTTTTACAAAGTATTTCTTTCGCAAATACAAATAAAGTTATAATTTTATTAAAGTGCACACGAACTTTATGGATACCCTGTATGTATATATATATATATATATATATATATATATATATATATATATATATATATATATATATATGTAAAAAGATTGAGTTGAATCAGACCAGGAAACAATAACATTAAAAAGTGCTCAATACACGTGTGAAAAAAAATGAAATAAAAATAACGTGTAGATCTCAGGACGCGTATTTTCATTGAGCATATATATATATATATATATATATATATATATATATATATATATATATATATATATAAGTGAACATTGAAGTCAACACTCAGAGGCGACATGTTGTTTCATGCGAGACGCAACCGTGTATATATTTCGATCTCAGCTAGTGCCAACCTGACGTCTAGCCACACTGATGAGCTGTGATATATATTAGCTGTGATACATATTATATATATATTCATGCTAGACGCAATCGTCATGTGGCCTGATGATTGTGTTTTGCAATGAAACAGTCTGTGAGTGTTGACTTCAATGTTCACTTTTATATTTACATACGCTCTATCTCTGATATTGAGCACTTTATCCCATAAATATAGCATACCTTAAAACTATATATATATATATATATATATATATATATATATATATATATATATATATATATATATATATATGTTTATATATATATATATATATATATATATATATATATATATATATATATATATATATACATATATATATATATATGTTTATATATATATATATGTTTCATTAAAGACGACAAACAATGTACTAGGAGTAATCTTTTTAATTAATTTTTCTTGTATTCGAACAAGTGTTTCCTTTTCTGGTCACAGAGTGTGTAGAAACTGTCCAAATGTCGTATAATTCCGAGCGCTTTCGGCTATACTTTTAGGCATTATCGAGTATGATTTTATTTTTGCTTTTTAATTGGACGTATGAGTTGTGTTTATTTTCCGAACACAGTCAGCACCTTGTGGCCGTGTTCGTAGTTAATATTATTAAGTGTTGGCTTTTTCTTTTTTATTACGAAGGCTTCCATTATTTTTAATCATTTTTTACGGGTGGATGAGGTAATGTTGTTTGTATTTTCTACTTGTGTCTTTTCAATACACGCACCTCCTGTGACACGGAACATGTCTGTAGTCCAGCGTCTGCAAACACGCTGCAGCATGTTTTGGGTAACAGCATTCCAGTTGGTGCATTTTTAGTGCATTCTCTCCTAAATGCACCCCTGCACAGTCTTATTAGATTGGGTTCGGTCATATACCCTAACACACAAAACATTTTCTTTTCCTGTGAATAGCATTTCTATAAGTAACACATTCAACATATAATTTTTTAGTTGTTCCAAAACGTACTGTTAAGGCTTCAGGCCTTATCAAGTTGAAACACTGCTTCACGTACGATCACCGAAGTTAAACAACGTCGAACCTTGTCAATACCTAGATGGGTGACCGTTTGGAAATACCAGGTGTCGTAAGCTTGGATGTGTGTGTGGTGTAGTGGCTAATGACTCGCAATTGTTAATCTTAGAGCCAAGTCGAATTTCAGTTGGATTTTGTTATATTCATTTACGAGCAAATACCCTTGGGAAAGGTACGAATCCACCTCTCCTCCCCAATCTTTGGGTTAATTTGTGTCACTAGAACCATTATAATTGAAAATAAAATAAAATAATAAATAAAATAAAACTGCTTTAAAAATATTTAGATTTTGGCATTAAAAGACCCACAGATGTGTTGATGTGCCACTAAACAAAATCAACCAACCAATAGTATCTATTTATAGTAAAATTACTAACAATACATATTCAAAGGAAAATGACCAACAATACATTTTATCTGAAGTTGAAGGCATACAATTGCGTTCAAAATATTATGATTTCGGCATTAAATGACCCATAGAGGTGTTGATATGCCGTTATGCTGTTAAAAATATATTTATTTTATACTAGCTTAAAAGCCGCCCATCGGGCAGTGTTTAAGCTAGTTCCTCTGGAGGGTTCTTGATTCGGCCTTCATCAATAGGCAGGATGGAGGAGATGCGATAGGCAACAATAAACTACAGAAGAACTCAAAATTGATGGCTGCATTTAAGTATTGCATTAATATTTAAGCTTACCTCTTAAAACTTCAACAATGATTCTTCTGCCGCCACTGAATTTAAAGACAATTTGATGTACGTAGGTCCTTACTTTACGTACAAACGATTATTTTATTTTATTTTATTTTATGGGTGACTATAACTGGATTTCGCAATTAATTTCGATTATTCCCAAATTTATTTCCAAGTTATAAAAATTGTTATCGTACAAAAAATTCGTCGCAAAAAATAAATCGCGTAAGAAATCGCCGATAACAATCGCAGTAATGAAAACTTGTAATTCCCAAATTTCAGGATTGCGGGCCCGGAATGTTTTCTATTTGCTCACGGAGTCGGCCTGATTCCGAAATGCCATAATATGTCCTGGAATTCTAAAAAAGGAATTAGAAGCTGCACTGACCAAACTGAAGACGGTAGAGCCAGACAGAGATGATGACAGTCTTAGATAATTTTGACATAGACAATGTTACGGAAATAATAAATTGAATCTACAACAGCGGGGATATACGCGAAGATCTAAGCAGATCTCTTTTCATAGCATTGCCTAAGAACCCAGGCGCAAACGAATGGGAACTCCATCGAACAATCAGCCTAATGAGCCACATAACAAAACTCATCATCCGAATTCTGATGGATAGAGCACGCATCAGAATCAGGCTAGGACAAGAACAGTGCGGGTTCGTCAAATACACCGGGACAAGGAAGGCGATATTTATGCTCAGAATGTTATCAGAAAGAACAATATAAATGCAGAGGAACGTGTACCTGCGTTTTATAGACTACGCAAAAGCGTTCAACAAACACGTCACAAAGATCTGTTAGGGTTGCTCAGCAAACTTGACATTTTCGGGAAAGACATCAGAATAATCAAAAATCTCTACTGGCAGCAAACCCCCAGCATACGAATAAAGAATTAGTTCAGAAGACATCCAAAAATAGAAAGTGGTGTAAGGAAAAGATGTCTCTTCACCAAACTTATTCAATCTATACATCGAGGTAGGTCTGAGAGAACTGGAAACCCTACCAGGATTTATCATTGGCGGCCACAATCTTAACAACATAGGATATTTAGATGACACAGTACTGATAGCAGACACGGAAAAGAAACTACAAAACCTCCTACAGAAGGTAGCGAAGGAGAGCAAGAAGGGACTAAGGAATAAAAGACAGAAGATGGCGATTGACGTTGCATTGAAATTTTTGAATATCTTAAGTGACGGAATCAAGAAATCGGATGAAATTCCACAGATGAGAAGTGTAAGAAAAGAAATCGTTAGAATATACATTCCTAAAGTTTTTTTTTCTTTTATTATAGATAATATTAGAGACGGTAAATTTTGTTTTGATTTTTTTCATTTAAAAGGAGTTAAGACCAAAGCCATACCAGAGACTGAATTGTTGTGTAGGATCCACCTAATCTGCATAGGTGACTACCAACTATATGAATAATGGTTGATACCGGAAGAGAAGGAAGTGAGAATCACGAGATCCAACTAGAGACTCTGATCGACTGCGACTAGTCAACACATTCTCCAGGAACGTCTTCCCAGAAATATACCGAAATACTATATGTACTTATTGTGTACACTTTCTTGTTATAATACATTCTTGTTCTAAGTACATTTTGTGTTGCATTATTATTCCATGCATTAGGCGAGATTCAACATTGAGTCAAGACTCAACATGAATGCTGTTTGAATTTCAAAAGGGATTTTTAGAAACGAAAACTACCTGAAATATTCGATCACTCTGTGATAAGAAACACAAGATTACAGAAATAACAAATGAAATCTACAACAATAGTGATATACCAGAAGATCTAAGCAGATCTCTTTTCATAGCATTGCCTAAGAACCCAGGCGCAAACGAATGGGAACTCCACCGAACAATCAGCCTAATGAGCCACATAACAAAACTCATCATCCGAATTCTGACGAATAGAACACACAGTAGAATCAGATAGGACAAGAACAGTGCGGGTTCGTTAAAGACACCGGAACAAGGAACGTGATATTCATGCTCAGAATGTTATCAGAAAGAGCAATGCAAATGAAGAAGCACTTGTACCTATGTTTCATAGACTACGCAAAGACCTTCGACAAAGTACGCCACAAGGATCCGTTAGAGCTGCTCAGGAAACTTGACTTATTTGGCAAAGTCATGAGAATAATGAAAAATCTCTACTGGCCGCAAACCAACTGCATAAAGATTTTAAAAAATGAGGTTAGCGGATATACAAAAATAGAAACGGGCGTAAGGCAAGGATGCGTCTTCTCACCAGACTTATTCAAACTATACAGCGAGGCAATTCTGACAGAACTGAAAATCCTACCAGGATTCATCATAAGCGGCCAGAGTCTTGACAACATAAGATACGCAGATGACAAATTGATGATAGCAGAAACGGAAAAGAAACTACAAAACCCCCTAAAGAAGTTACCGAAGGAGAGCTAGATGAAGGGACTAAATATAAACTACAAGAATACAGAATGCATGGTCATCAGCAAAAAGATGAGCCCGAAATGCAATTTACATGTAGGAGACACTATAATCAAGCAGGTGCGGTAATTTAAATACCTGGGAAGTGATTAGAAAGAGGACGCAAAGTGTGACACTGAGATCTGAAGGCGCATTGGGATGGCCAAAGACGCATTCCGAAAGTTAGGCAGAGAATTACGAGACAGGAGGATTTCGTTGGTAACAAAGAAAAGATTACTGAACATTTATGTGATATCCTTATGTCATCCTTTACGGCAGTGAATGTTGGACGGGAGGGGGCATAAATGGTGTAAATAGTTACAATACCTCATCTCGGAAATATAGTCAGATCCTGAAGGAGACCGGAGCGTATAACTACTGAAACGTCGTGAATATGGCAATAAAGTTGAGAACAAATGACCGAACGATGTAAACCGTGTAAATAGTTACAATACCTCATCTCAGAAATATAGTCAGACCCTGAAGGAAGCCGGAGCGTATAACTACTGAAACGTCGTGAATATGGCAATAAAGTTGAGAACAAATGACCGAACGATGTAAACCGTGTAAATAGTTACAATACCGCATCTCAGAAATATAGACAGATCCTGAGGGAGGCCTGGGCGTATAACGACTGAAACGTTCTGAATATGGTAATAAAGATAAGGACAACAGTCCGAACGATGTAAATAGTGTAAATAGTTACAATACCGCATCTCAGAAATATAGACAGATCCTGAGGGAGGCCGGAGCGTATAACGACAGAAACGTCGTGAATATGGTAATAAAGATAAGGACAACAGTCCGAACGATGTAAATAGTGTGAATAGTTACAATACCTCATCTCAGAAATATAGACATATCCTGAAGAAGCCCGGAGCGTAGAACGGTCGAAACGTATATATATATTTAAAAAAGAAATAATTAATATATATATATATATATATATATATATATATATATATATATATATATATATATATATATATATATATATATAGGCTGTATCAAAATGCTTTCACAAACCTTGGGATCAAGATCCTCACACCAAATCCTATGTTTAACTTCCTCTTAATAACAACGAAAGATTTTGACTATAAAATTTTGTTTTTATTAAGTTTGGGGCATTTTTTATAAAGTATGCTTATTTTTTTAGCGACTCTTAACAAAATGAGATTTGCAGAGACTGTTATGCCTGAAAAGCCTAAAGTATTCAGAGACCTCTATATTTCTTTTACTAATTGATGATGAATAAATGATTTTAACTTGTGTTTTGACAATTGAGGGTGGAAAAGATTTTTAATTATTTTAATAATTGATGGTGAAAATAAATAAACTACTGTGTTAAATCTGTGTTTTGTTATTTTTAACATTACCAGCGTTCATAATAAAAATATTTACCGGTAAAGTAAACTGGGGGTCTATTTTACCGAGACCGGTAAAATAAATTTAAAAGCATGTTTGTCTATTTTTTTTTTTTTTTTTTTAAGCTTTTCACCCCAAGCAAGGCTGGAAGCCACTAGCACGTAAGGGGTTACAGAAGGTTTGGAGGAAGAGCAGATAGGAGTGGTAGAGGAAAGGATGAGGAGAAAGATAGTGGATCGATCAAGGCAAGGGGGTTACAGAAGATTTGGAGCGAGAGCAGATAAGAATTAAAGGGGAAAGGATGTGGAGAAGGGAAGTGGATAGATCAAGGCAAGTGGAGATGTCGATTGACGTTACACTAAAATAGTTGGAGATTATATTTGTCAGGGAAACAGGAATAAGGAAGGGAGTTCCACAGGCGAGAGGTGCGAGCTATTGGAGTAGAAGAGACGTCTACATCTAACAGTTTCAACGGTGAAGGGGCGGGAACGGTATGCCAGCCTCGTAGGACCGGCAAAATAGCCTGTTCCTAAATATTTTTATGTGAAAATACTATATGAAAATAGCCATTTTTACCCATTAGTTCTGTAACAGAGAGAATTTGAGAACATTTTCTTTTACATGCCGTGTCCCTTCTGGACTTAGGCGATCGTAGCTCTCTACAGTTTTGTAGCTTTGATAAAGTTTACCTGTTTTTGTCCCACTTATTCCCCGTTCTGTCATTGTATTGTATTGTGTATTGGCAAGAGAACAGTGCCCAAGGGCAATGTTTGGGATTTGCAGAGATTGTTATGTTTAAAGTACTTATAATGTTCAAAGATTTCTATATTTCTTTTAATAATTAATGATGAACAAATGATTTTAACTTTTGTTTTAAGAATTGATGGTGGAAAAGATTTTAAATTGTGTTAACAATCGATGGTGAAAATAAATAAACTTTTGTGTTAAATCTGTGCGTTGTTATTTTTAATATTACCTGCCTTCAAAATAATTTTAAAAAATAGTTACCAGCAAAATAGACTGGGGGTTCTATTTTACCGAGAATGGTAAAATAAGCTTAAAAGCATGTTTGTCTATTTTACCGGGACCGGTAAAATACCCTCTTCATTCGGTGGTGTCATTGGGAAAACCGCCCTTTTGACATTTCGTTTTGTGACGCACACGGAAGTCTATATTTGCCGAGGTTATTTCTTTAAAAAGAAAACAAAAATATGTCCAAACAGTGAATATAATTGTAAAAAATAAAATCGAGACAGCAATTCAAGAATTCCAACAAATAATTAAAGCGACACTTTTTCCCGCTCTTCTGTGATAGTGCCATGCAATGTTCCCAGCGCATCAATTCTGCCACATGTTCGATACCGAGGAATTTCTCGTTGAATGATATTTTTGGCATGAAAGGATTCTTTTGCAGAGTGGACATTGGCGCAATGCCAAGACACTTCATTTATTTTCATTATTGTGAGTGGGTGTGGCTGTTTGGAATGGGGTTAACAGCACAGTTATGTCGGCTTCTCAATGTTCGCTAATACATTTTACAGCGATAGAAATCTCACTCAACAAAAGGACTGCATAGTCCTGACCAGCAAAGAAAAGAGATACGACGTTGACAAATCTGGGTACTATTGCTTTTATATACAGTGCTGTTCGATAAAAGTGACACACCTAATTTTTATTACTAAATGTTCTCTTCTCCGATGAAACGAAAGTTGAGCTGAATTCAAAGGATAAGCGATCTAAAATCCGAAGAAGAAGCTTTGAAAGCTCTTTGAATTTAGCAGTAAGTACTGTCAAGCATCCGTTCAGTATAATGTTCTCGGGATGATTTTCTTTTCATGGAACTGGTTTCTTAAAACCTATTGAAAAGACCCTCAGGAGCGAGCAGTACAAGAGAATTTTAGAGTCTTGTCTGCTCCCTTCTGCTGAAAGGGTGCAAATCGACCCCACCAAGCTCATTTTTATGCAGGATAATGCTCCCTGTCACAAATCAAAATTGATGAAGGAATACTTTGATGAGAAGCAGGTGAGTGTTATGACATGGCCTCCCCAATCTCCTGACCTCAACCCCATAGAAAATTTATGGAGCATTATAAAGTACAGGCTCTCAAGAAAGCAGTTGAGCAACAAAGAGGATTTGATTGTGAATTTCATATCCGAATGGAATTCAATGCTTGGAGATGAGATTTGCCAGAACGTAATCAAGTCAATGCCAAAAAGGGTTGAAAAGGTTATTTAAAATAAAGAAAGACCCATAGATTATTAAATATTTCGAACTATATTACCTATTATAAATAAATTATACATCTATTATTCTTTATTTAAAGCTGTTCGGTTATGTTTCTATTGATTACTAGTTGCAGGAAATAAGTGAGTCACTTTCTTTGCACAGAGTTTTTCCCTAAATCTCATTTATATCCAAAATTATAATTATCAATAGAATACCTTCGGGAGAGTAAACTTTTTTTACTAGGTGGTCGGGAAGGGGTCTTTATATTAGTAAGATTAAAAATTAGTTTGACCCTAAAAACAATAGGCGAAAAAAATTTTAAGTAAAAAAGAATCAGGTGAGTCACTTTTATCGAACTGTATATGATAAATGCCGTTTCTTTACAGAAGAAGTCCATCTCTTCAGCCTCGAGCTGAGTAACCATGGACCCACTGATGGCTTTGCAAACCAAACTCGTTCCTGTATATTGTTTACACACGTGACACACGAAAGACTTTTGTAAAGTCTTGAAAGTGACTTTCTCCTCGTGCACTCTCATATTCCGGATCCATCATTTGGTCTGACGTGATATACCATTTATCTACAGAGTAAGCGTCGGGTTATGGAAAATTTATTTTATTTAGATTATTCGGACTATTGTCCTCATCTTTGTCACCATATTTATTACAACGTTTCGGCCGTTGTACGCGCCGGCCTTCTTCAGGTGGTTGGAATGTCGAACTGAACCATTTATTTCGCACAGTGAGGTAGACTGTTCTAGTTCCACAAATATGGCGACAAAGATGAGGACAATAGTCCGAATAATGTAAATAATGTATATAA
>OZ038512.1:4027543-4047543 GCA_964036315.1 Acanthosepion esculentum | reverse complement strand
GAAATTCGCTACCCGACACATCTGACCTTATATACAAAACCACAGCTCGTTATACATTTTTTAGACTATCGACCCCTTCATGGAGTTTTTGATCCTTTCATCAAGCCCAGGCATGTACAGAAAATATCAATAATATATATATATATTTATTTAAGCTTAGAAATTCCTTTGCTATTGTCCTACAAGTTGTTTCGAGAAAAGTATCGTTTTATTTTCCTTTTTTTCGTAACCAACTCACTATGATGCAAGGAGCAACTTGGAGTGAGAATTAAACGGACCGTAGAAGAGACCGGAAGAGACCGTAGAAGAGACCGGAAACCAAATCCTAAGCAGGAAAACAAAGGATAAATCTCCACAGAAGATTAAAAAACTGGGAGGTGTGTACATCGGACGATAGTCGAACCTATCTACGCCTACTGAAGAAGAAAAAATACTGCCAGTGTTTAGGCGACAAAATTTAGGAGTTATAAAGTTGAAATAGGCTTCAGAAGACATTGGAAACCCAATCCAAAACAGGAAACACTTGATAAATCTCTACTCCTGTTCTAACGACCGGGAGGA
The DNA here is from genome assembly GCA_964036315.1 of Acanthosepion esculentum. Classification (NCBI taxonomy): domain Eukaryota; kingdom Metazoa; phylum Mollusca; class Cephalopoda; order Sepiida; family Sepiidae; genus Acanthosepion; species Acanthosepion esculentum. Next base: position 4,046,982 of record OZ038512.1, on the reverse strand, counting down.
GTGTGAACCAGACAATAATCGAATCTACCTACTTTTATAGTCTGTCTATATTTCTGAGATGAGGTATTATGTACAGTATTTACATTAGTCGGACTATTGTCCTCATCTTTGTCGCCATATTTGTCACAACGTTTCGGCCGTTGTACGCTCCGGCCTTCTTCAAGTGGTTGGAATTTCGAACTGAACCCTTTATTTCGATCACTGGGGTAGACTGTTCTAGGTCCACGAGTCATGTTTGATGTATGTCAGTTATCAGTTATCTCCTGCTAATTTTCCCTCTGAAAGTTCTCCACTGCCTTAACCGGGTATTGAACTCACACTTTTTGGGTCTGTCACTGTATCATACCAACGCCTTTAACCACTGCGCCATGTGTCCTTGAGGACACATGGCACAGTGTCAATACAGTCATACAGTGTCAATTTCAGTTCGAAATTCCAACCACCTGAAGAAGGCCGGAGCGTACAACGGCCGAAACGTTGTGACAAATATGGCGACAAAGATGAGGACAATAGTCCGACTAATGTAAATACTGTACCTACTTTTATTATATTCATTTTTCATTTTGTATTTCTCTTCGTGTACAAATAAAAAACATCCATCAAACATGTCTCGTGGAACTAGAAGAGTCTACCCCAGTGATCGAAATAAAGGGTTCGGTTCGAAATTCCAACCACCTGAAGAAGGCCGGAGCGTACAACGGCCGAAACGTTGTGACAAATATAGCGACAAAGATGAGGACAATAGTCCGACTAATGTAAATACTGTACATAATATCTCATCTCAGAAATATAGACAGACTCTGATAGGTTGAATTCTCTTGGACTCATAAAGATGAAAGACTGATACAACGTCGCCATTGGGATATCATTATGCTAGATAAAAGCTCCAAGAACTGTTCTATTTTTCAGGTTGCCATAGCAAATGTCACAAATATAACAAACAAGGTGATTGAGAAAATTACAGACTAATGATGAATTGGCAAGATTGTTTGGAATCTCAAAGAATTTGAGGCACAATAGCACATCAACAATTCCAGTTTTAGTTGGAGGACTCGGATTGATTGTAAAACGTTCCGATGGACTCATTGGAGGAATTTTTGGTAGCCCAAGCCTTAAAGAAATACAACAATTTGTATTCACAAGAACAGCTCACACATTACGAAGATTTTTATCTGTGTAAAATGTTTATGATCTTTTTTATGTCTGATCAGGCGAAAATGTCAAAATGACATTTCTGACCTTAGGTCTCTGGTTAGGACCCGGAAGGAAATGTGTATACAATAGAAATCAAAAGAAATAATAATAATGATGATGATGATGATGATGATGATGATGATGATGATGATAGTAATGATAATAATAATAATAATAATAATAATAATAATAATAATAAGAAGAAGAAGAAGAAGAAGAAGAAGAAGAAGAAGAAGAAGAAGAAGAAGAAGAAGAAGAAGAAGAAAAACTTTAATAATATAAGTAATAAAAACACGTTTCAAATATAGCTTACCCCGTCTTTTCAGTAAATTTTCTCCTGGTAGTCGTTCTGACGAACTTTTCTCCGAATGAATTTAAGCGCAGTACTAGGTTGGCAATTAGGTACCATCGTTTTCCTGTTGAAATAGGTCGATGCAACCGTAAGTTCTACCCTAATGGTTGATTTTCCCGCTTGTGGAACTGCCTTCTAGTTTGTTTACTTACAGCGCTCTTCTTTACTGTTTCAATTTAAGTTTTTGTGTCCCCAAGGATCCCAGCGGATAAAAGTGTTGGGTGAGTAATGCAAAAAGTGACTTGACCCAATGAGTTGTGAGTTCAATACCTGGCCACAGCAGAGGCAACAAAAACTTGTAGAGTTGAGTTTCGAAGAAATTCAAAAAAAGGTCATGGCACGTAGAATTAGAACAATCTACGTCCGTGTATTAAATAAAGGGTTTGGCTCGAAATTCCAATGTATCATCTGAAGAAAGCCGAAGCGCACAATGGTCGAAACGTCATGAATATGATAATAAAAATGAAGACAACCGTCCGAACGATGTAAACCGTACAAATTTGTTATTCTTATTTCAATTTCTATTTCTCTTTATCCATTAAACGTGAATAGTCGAATAATATACGAATAATAATAATAATAATAATAATAATAATAAACGCTACATGTACAGTATGACTTAAAATCAAAATTTGAAGAAACAGAATGCATATCTCTACTACTAGGTATGGGCTAATGAAGGAATGAATGAAAGAAGAAGAAGAATGAATGAATGAAGAATAAGAAGGAATGAATGAAAGAAGAAGAAAATTGAATGAATGAATGAAGGAAGGAAGAGGAGGAAGAAAAATAAATGAATGAAAGAAGAAGAATTAGAATGAAAGAAGAAAAGGAGAAGAATAAATGAATGAATCGAAGAAGAAGATGAAAAAGAAGGAATGGAAGAAAAAGAAGAATGAGTGAAAGAACTAACGGAAAAATGAGAATGAATGAATGAATGAAGAATGAATGAAAGAAAAGGATGAAAAGGAAGAATGAATGAAAGAAGAAGAATGAATGAAAGAAGAAGAACGAACGAACGGAAAAAGAAGGAGAATGAATGAATGAATGAATTAATTAATAAATGAATGAAGAAGAAGAAGAATGAATGAATGAAGAAGAATGAATGAATCAATGAATGAAAAAGATGAAAAAGGATGAATGAATGAAAGAAGAAGAATGAATGAAAGAAGAAGAACAACAAACGGAAAAATGAGAATGAATGAATGAATGAATGAAAGAAGAAGAAGAAGAAGAATAATGAATGAATGAATGAATGAATGAAAGAAAAGGATGAAAAGGAAGAATGAATGAAAGAAGAAGAATGAATGAAAGAAGAACGAACGAACGGAAAAAGAAGGAGAATGAATGAATGAATAAATGAAAGAATAAGAATAAGAATGAATGAATGAAGAAGAATGAATGAATGAATGAATGAAAAAGATGAAAAAGATGAATGAATGAATGAAGAAGAATGAATGAAAGAAGAAGAAGAAGAAGAAGAAGAAGAAGAAGAAGAAGAAGAAGAAATGAATGAATAAATGAATGAATGAACGGAAGAAGAAGAAAAATGAATGAATGGAAGAAGAATAAGAAGAACGAATGAAAGATGATGAAGAAAAAGAAGAATGAATGAAAGAAGACGAAGAAGATGAAGGAATGGAAGAAGAAGCAGGAATGAATGAAAGAATAATAATATTAATTTAAGGCAAGAACAGCGCGGTGAAAAAAGGACAATTTGAAAGAGCAACGGAAAGATTGTCGGACCATGTAGCCTTCCAGGAAAGGTTGAAGGACGCTGACCTGAAAAGCGGGACTAAGATTGTATAGCGCAGAAATAAGCCTTAGACAAGAAAGCCATAACGAACAAGGAAGTTTTATTAATGGGACACAGTTTATGGACCGATACGACTTCTATTTATATACGCGTTCTCGTATATTCACATAACCCAACACATTTTTTAATGACTTCTTTTTCATATTTTGAAGGTTCTTCTGTGAATTTTACACCCGGAGTATACTTGTGAGATTTAAACCTTAGGCATAATTCTGAATTTTGCACCTGAGACATAATTCTGAATTTTACCGTTAAGACATAATTCTGAATTTTATACTTGAGGCATAATTCTGAATTTTATACTTGAGGCATAATTCTGAATTTTATACTTGAGGCATAATTCAGAATTTTACACGTGAGACATAATTCTGAATTTTACACGTGAGATATATTTCTGAATTTTACACCGGCGATATAATTCTGAATTTTGCAACTCTACATTTAATATGTCCTATGAGGGTCGATTTCTCTAAGCCCGGTTTTCTCATTATGTGCCCTAGAAATTTCAAGTGTCACTTTCTGATATTGAGTATAAGTGTCTTTTTTATTTTCAATTCCTCTAAAGCTTCGCTATTGCAAATATGTTCAGTCCATGGTATTCTCAGCATCCTTCTGTAGAACCATATTTTAGTCCTGGGTATGGCGATAAATTATATCCAGCTGCAAGTCCTGTGATCGGGAGAGTGGAGATTTTGAGGAATGGGGGACCACCTCTTAACTGTTGTTCTCAGGTCCAATCTGACTCGGGTGGTAGCACCGGTTAGGGACCCAGCTATGGGCATATACAAAACAGTACATTTTTATATTAAAATGAGCAACAATACATATTTATAGCAAAATGACAATCAATACAACAGTAGAAATATAAAAATACATTTTATAGCAAAATTACCAACAATACATTTTATGATCAACCACATATATATTTTTAAAAAATACCTTTACATTGAATGTATAAAATAATGTACAAAAAATCTGTAGTTGAGCGCATACAATTATCAACAAAATATTTAGTTTTTGGCATTAAATAAACCATAGCGGTTGATATGCCGCTAAACAAAATCAACCAACCAACAATACATGTTTATCTTTAGTTGAAAACACAAAATATTTACATTTCGGCATTAAGTAACCCATAGAGGTTGATATGCCGCTAAACAAAATCAACCAAACAACAATACCTATTTATAGTAAAATTGCCACCAATACGTATTTAAAAGAAATTGTCCAACTATACTTATCTGTAGTTGGAAGCGTACAACTGCGTTCAAAATATTTAGATTTCGGCATTAAATAACCCATAGAGGTGTTGGTGTGCCGCTAAACAAAATAAACCAACTAAAAATATATATTTATAGTAAAATTACCAACAATACCCATTTATCGTAGAATTAGCAACAATACCTATTTTAAGCAAAATGACCAACAATACATTTTATCTGTAGTTGAAGCCATAAAATTGTGTTCTAAATGTGCAGATTTCGGCATTAAATAACCCATGGAGGTGTTGTTATGTCGCTAAACAAAATTAACCAACCTAGAACCATATTTTTATTGCTTGAAGTCACCTCTTCATTTGTGAGATTTCTAGCATAAACTGCCATATAGGAAGACTGATATTACATAACAATGCCCTTTTCTTTCTTTCTAAAGACATTTCGCTGTTTCAAAATACTTTGTTTAACTTTTGGAAAGCTTCTTTCGCCCTCTACTGCGCTACTCGGATCTCCGTGTCGCACTTTCCGGCCTCTGTTAGAACACTTCACAGATATTTAAATTGTCGTACTTTTCGTTATCTACAATTTTTAATTTTGCATATTGGGCTTTTCTTTTTGCTACGTTTGATTAATGATTAAGTAATGTATTGACAAAAGTCCTTACCGGAGACAAGAGAATAGTCCGAAATTTAGGAAAAGACTTTTTCGTTGGTCTTTCAACAAACTTGTATGCATAAAAAACTGCTGCAAATATGCCTCGTTTATACAATGTGTATAATTTGGTTGTGTGAGAGAGAGTGTAGGAGACAGGGTCGGGATTTGGTGTCAAGTAGACAAATTTGTTATATTTTCAAATTTACGTTCGACTTGGAAGAAAAACATGTTTCCAAAATCATTTGATCAAATTAAGTCTAATCTTCAAGTCTACGATGGAATCATTTCGATTTTTTTATCAGTCTTTCACAGATGATACTGCCTCGTGTCCCCAAAATACCATCTCCTTCCTCCTCTTTCATTTTCCATATCTCTCTTTTTTCTTCATTCCTCTTTCTTTCTCCTCCTTTCTCTTTTCTCTAGTTATTTTCCCCCTCTTTTTTTTCACCATCTCATTTCTCTCGTTTTCTCCCGGCACTCTCTTTCTTTCTTCTTTTTTCTTCTTTTCTTTTCTCTCTTTTGGTCTTCTCCTTTCTCTCGTTTTTATCCCTTTACTCTCTCTCTTTCTTTATTTCTTTCTTTCTTTCTCCTTTTCTTTTCTCTCTTTTAGCCTTCTCCTTTTGTTTTTCACCCTTTTCCCTCTTTCTTTGTTTTCCTTTTCTTTATTTTGCCCTTCTCCTTTCTCTCGTTTTTCGCCCTTTATTCTCTCTCTCTCTCTCTTTCTTTCTTTCTTTCTTTCTTTCTTTCTCCTTTTCTTTTCTCTCTTTTAGCCTTCTCCTTTCTTTTGTTTTTCACACTTTTCTCTCTTTCTTTTTTTCCCTTTTCTCTTTTGGTCTTCTCCTTTCTCTCGTTTTTCTCCCTTTACTCTCTTTCTTTCTTTCTTTTCTCCTTTTCTTTTCTTACTTTTGGTCTTCTCTTTTCTCTTGTTTTTCTCTCTTTACTCTCTTTCTTTCTATCTTTCTTTTTTCTCCTTTTCTTTTCGTTCTTTGACCTTCTCCTTTCTCTCGTTTCCCACTCCCTTTCCTCTCTTTCTTTCTCCTTTTTCTCTCTTTTAGCCTTCACTTTCCTCTCATTTACTCCCCCTTTCTCTCTTTCCTCCATTTTTTCCTATTTTCTCTTCTTCATTTCTCTCTTTCTGTCTTTTCCTTTCTCTCGTTGTCTCCCACCTTGTTCTCTTTCCACCTTTTCTTTTCTCTTTTTCTCCTTTTCTATCTCTCGATTTTCCCTTTTCTTTCGTCTCCTCATTCTTTCTTTCTCCTCCTTCATTGTTTTCTCTTTTTCTCCTTTTCTCTTTCGGTTTTCCCTTTTCTTTCGTCTCCTCATTCTTTCTTTCTCCTCTTTCATTGTTTTCTCTTTTTCCTTATTTTCTATTCCCTTTTCACCTTTTCTTTTCCCTCTCCTCTATTTTTCTCCTCCTCATTTCTCTTCTTTTTCCTTTTTTCCCCTCACTCTTTTTTTCTTTTTCAGTTGAAGATGAAGCAAAGGAAAAGAAAAACAAGTGTTTCTTTTCAGCTACAATCAATTGTATAATTTTATTGATTAATATGATTTTTAACCAATGGCTACCCGAACCGGCTGAAATTTAAATTACTTGTGTTGACCGCCAACATTTTTCAGTTAAATCAGAGCTAACCTTTGGCTATAAAAATCCCTGCAATACGACGATCAAAAGGAGGAGGGTCGTGATGCGACGCCGGGCAGTGGGAGATGTGACGCATTCTAAAAACATCCGAGTGCCCTGACTGAGCGTTGGACTGAAAGATGCGGACGGGATACCTCTCCTAAACACCGTCTTAACAACGAAATTGCCGTTTTCGCGACAGATTTAAGTCTCTTTCTCGCCCCGACAGAGAAGACGTACTGTTCTCAAAACAACGCTCTACGTTAAAGACTCCGAAGGCACGAACAGATTATGCCACAAACTTTGACAGCTCACATCAGCTGACAAGAACTTTCATATTTCTGCCTTAAAGGTAGATCTACCATCTTAACTGGGTTCGACCCCACAGAAACCCTGTCATTATACTGTCTTACTGGTAATTTGCAATCGCTAATATTTTTCTTCTGATATTTCATGTTAGTTGATTGGTATTTGATTGTAAACTTGATCTTTTTAATCAAACAACTACCATTGAGCGTTATTTTTTTTTAAAGATTCTGTCTATATTTCTGAGATGAGGTATTATGTACATTATTTACATTATTCGGACTATTGTCGTCATCTTTGTTGCCATATTTATCACAATCTTTCGGCCTTTCAGTATCTGTCTATATTTGTGAGATGAGGTATTATGCACACTATTTACATTATTCGGACTATTGTCGTCATCTTTGTTGCCATATTTATCACAATGTTTCGGCCTTTCAGTAACTGTCTATATTCGTGAGATGAGGTATTATGTACATTATTTACATTATTCGAACTATTGTTCTCATCTTTGTTGCCTTATCTATTACAACGTTTCGGCCTTTCAGTATCTGTCTATATTTTTGAGATGAGGTATTATGTACATTATTTACATTATTCGGACTATTGTCCTCATCTTTGTTACCATATTTATCACAATGTTTTGGCCTTTCAGTATGTGTCTATATTTGTGAGATGAGGTATTATGTACATTATTTACATTATTCGGACTATTGTCCTCATCTTTGTTGCCTTATCTATTACAACGTTTCGGCCTTTCAGTATCTGTCTATATTTCTGAGATGAGGTATTATGTACATTATTTACATTATTCGGACTATTGTCGTCATCTTTGTTGCCATATTTATCACAATGTTTCGACCTTTCAGTATCTGTCTATATTTGTGAGATGAGGTATTATGTACATTATTTACATTATTCGGACTATTGTTCTATTCTTTGTTGCCTTATTTATTACAACATTTCGGCCTCTCAGTAGCTGTCTATATTTCTGAGATGAGGTATTATGTACACTATTTACATTATTCGGACTATTGACCTCATCTTCGTTACCATGTTTATCACAACGTTTGGCCTTCTTCAGATGGTTGGAATGTCGAACTGAACCCTTTATTTCGCTCACTGGGGTAGACTCTTCTAGTTCCACGTGCCATGTCTAATGAATGTCAGTTATCTCCTGTTAATTCCCCTTTCCAAGTTCTCCACCGGTATTCAACTCACACTCTTTGGGTCCTGTTACTGGAACTAAATAACGCTTTTATTCCCTATGCCATGTGTCCTTGAGAACATCTGTGTCAATTTCTGGGTATTATAAGCCTAATGTCTTCAGCAAACATTTTTTACCAGTGCTCATATTGCAATTCATGGAACGAGAACAGTCACCCCAGTAGACTTATCCTTAAATTATTACCTCCTTTTCCGGGCGCACAATTCTCCACATATATATATATATATCTGTCATGGTCCAGGTTAGGACCAACGAAGAACAACACGAACACAAGAGTAAAAATAACGAAGATATATTACACGGAATAATAATACAAGATGTGGAAGGTGTTAGTATGACTGTCAGTCTGGTTTGGAGTGAACTACTATCGGCTCGACTCGATACGTCCCTCTCTCTTGAGAGGCGTAGTATACATAGTGTTAGGAAGAGTTCATTCTGTAGTTATAGGTAAGGACCCATAACAGTATCGTTATTAAAGGAAGAGAGAAAATTACCATGTTGATACATATTCTTTTATTCCGAGTACTTTCGACATTAGCACAATGTTCGAAAAAAACAACACCCTGATGATCACATTGTGCTGTTGCAGAAACGTATAAATTTGTGTAAATAATTTTCATGGTAATTGTTCTGATGAACTTTCCTATTTGGCAGACATTAATGTTAGTCGTTATCTTTTGTCTTCTTAATTGCTGTTTTTTATTGTTCTCTGTTCGTAATTATGTTTTTCTCTTATTCTCTAACACTCAGTAACTCCTTGCGTCCTAGCGACTTTATTGCCTTTGATCTTCAAAAATTTAAATGCAATTTGAATCGATACCTTCTGTCGTCTTAATTCTTGTTCTTTTATTGTCCTCTCTCCTTAATAGTAGATTTTTTTCATATTCTCTAACACTCAGTAACCCCTTGCGTCCTAGTGACTTTATTGCCTTTGATCTTCAAAAATTTAAATGCAATTTGAATCGATACCTTCTGTCGTCTTAATTCTTGTTCTTTTATTGTCCTCTCTCCTTAATAGTAGATTTTTTCATATTCTCTAACACTCAGTAACCCCTTGCGTCCTAGTGACTTTATTGCCTTTGATCTTCAAAAATAAAAATGCAATTTGAATCGATACCTTCTGTCGTCTTAATTCTTGTTCTTTTATTGTCCTCTCTCCTTAATAGTAGATTTTTTCATATTCTCTAACACTCAGTAACCCCTTGCGTCCTAGTGACTTTATTGCCTTTGATCTTCAAAAATTTAAATGCAATTTGAATCGATACCTTCTGTCGTCTTAATTCTTGTTCTTTTATTGTCCTCTCTCCTTAATAGTAGATTTTTTCATATTCTCTAACACTCAGTAACCCCTTGCGTCCTAGTGACTTTATTGCCTTTGATCTTCAAAAATTTAAATGCAATTTGAATCGATACCTTCTGTCGTCTTAATTCTTGTTCTTTTATTGTCCTCTCTCCTTAATAGTAGATTTTTTCATATTCTCTAACACTCAGTAACCCCTTGCGTCCTAGTGACTTTATTGCCTTTGATCTTCAAAAATTTAAATGCAATTTGAATCGATACCTTCTGTCGTCTTAATTCTTGTTCTTTTATTGTCCTCTCTCCTTAATAGTAGATTTTTTCATATTCTCTAACACTCAGTAACCCCTTGCGTCCTAGTGACTTTATTGCCTTTGATCTTCAAAAATTTAAATGCAATTTGAATCGATACCTTCTGTCGTCTTAATTCTTGTTCTTTTATTGTCCTCTCTCCTTAATAGTAGATTTTTTCATATTCTCTAACACTCAGTAACCCCTTGCGTCCTAGTGACTTTATTGCCTTTGATCTTCAAAAATAAAAATGCAATTTGAATCGATACCTTCTGTCGTCTTAATTCTTGTTCTTTTATTGTCCTCTCTCCTTAATAGTAGATTTTTTTCATATTCTCTAACACTCAGTAACCCCTTGCGTCCTAGTGACTTTATTGCCTTTGATCTTCAAAAATATAAATGCAATTTGAATCGATACCTTCTGTCGTCTTAATTCTTGTTCGTTTATTGTCCTCTCTCCTTAATAGTAATTTTTCTCATATTCTTTAACACTCAGTAACACCTTGCGTCCTAGTGGCTTTATTGCCTTTGATCTTCAAAAATTTAAATGCAATTTGAATCGATACCTTCTGTCGTCTTAATTCTTGTTCTTTTATTGTCCTCTCTCCTTAATAGTAGATTTTTTTCATATTCTCTAACACTCAGTAACCCCTTGCGTCCTAGTGACTTTATTGCCTTTGATCTTCAAAAATATAAATGCAATTTGAATCGATACCTTCTGTCGTCTTAATTCTTGTTCGTTTATTGTCCTCTCTCCTTAATAGTAATTTTTCTCATATTCTTTAACACTCAGTAACACCCTTGTATCCTAGTGGCTTTATTGCCTTTGATGTTCAAAAATTTAAATGCAATTTGAATCGATACCTTCTGTCGTCTTAATTCTTGTTCTTTTATTGTCTTCTCTCCTTAATAGTAGATTTTTTTCATATTCTCTAACACTCAGTAACCCCTTGCGTCCTAGTGACTTTATTGCCTTTGATCTTCAAAAATATAAATGCAATTTGAATCGATACCTTCTGTCGTCTTAATTCTTGTTCTTTTATTGTCCTCTATCCTTAATAGTAGATTTTTTTCATATTCTCTAATATTCAGTAACCCCTTGCCTCGTCCGGGTTCCTCTCTGCCAAAGCAGAGAGTTCGACAGGAGTCGCGCACAGTCAGAGACTGCGGCACGACTCGATTCGTCCCTCTCTCTCTTGAGAGGCGTAGTATACATAGTGTTAGGAAGAGTTCATTCTGTAGTTATAGGTAAGGACCCATAACAGTATCCCTAATTATTTAATAAATGGTATCTCTCGTCGCTTTTTATGTTTTGCCTTGTTGTTGCTTGATGTTGTCAATTCTACCGAATCTTTTTTAACCGACCACACAAAAATATAAAATAATAGTCCCCCACCACACACACGCCATTTTTTTTATAATATCTCTAAGCCTGTTTTGGGTCAGGAGAGGGTTGAGGAGGGGTAATAATATGTGACTTTTACGGAATCAGTTGGCACCAATCCGCCCCTGATTAGTCGTGAAAGCAATGAAAGTATTACACAATAATGCAATCTAATTCTATCGATAACCTGGCCGCTCTTCGAGGTCGCCTGGCTCAAGTGAAGTTATCAGGAAGGCAGGGGTGGAGCACCCTGTATTTCACATCAACATACCAAACTGATTGCTTTTTCATAATTACACCCAACGACAGCAGCAGCAGCAGCAGCCATAACCTTCACAACAAAATGGTGTTCGTTATGCTAATATCTTCGTTCTTAGACCGTTCAGGAAAAAGAAAAAAAGTTTTGATGTTATTAACAATTGGCTCTTAATGTCAAGTTTATGAATAAACCTGACATTAAGAGCACTTGCTTGCAATAATAATTAATGACATAAACAAAGAATGTGTTGCGCCACCCGACCATATTTTAAAATCATTTCATTAATAAAAAGCTTACAAAAATTAGCTTCTTTATTTCTTTTTTCTCTTTTCTTTTTCTTTTCTTTCTTTTTTGATTTTTTATCTTTTAATATCATGTAGCAACATTCAACAGCATCACAACCATAAAATATTCTACCTTAAATGAAAATTAATCTTTTGAAAGAATAATTCAAACTCGGGTCCAAAATTAAACATTTACGCCACATCACCCTGGTGTCAGTTTAAACTGACAGCTTTTCCCCCATATATCGTGACTATTTTGCTAAAGAGCTTACGGCCACACCGGTTCCCGTACGATTATCGAAGTTTAGCAACTTTTAAAAAAAAATCATATCACACCATGTAAGGTAAGGAAGCCACTAAGACACAACGGGTTATTGAGTGTGGAAGAACAAGAAAAAAAGATAAACATTATGGAGCGAGAATAGTAGAGTAATCAAGACAGCAGATAACGATTGACATTGCATTTAAATTTGTTTTCTAATCATTTCACCCCATGCCAGGCAGAAAAGCCACTAAGACACAAGGGGTTACTGAGTGTGAAAGAATAAGAAAAAAGAGAAACATTATTAAGGAGCGAGAACAATAGAAGAGTAATCAAGAAGGCAGTAGATAACGATTGACATTGCATTCAAATTTGTTTTCTAATCATTTCACCCCATGCCAGGCAGTAAAGCCACTAAGACACAATGGGTTACTGAGTGTGAAAGAATAAGAAAAAAGAGAAACATTATTAAGGAGCGAGAACAATAGAAGAGTAATCAAGAAGACAGTAGATAACGATTGACATTGCATTCAAATTTGTTTTCTAACCATTTCACCCCATGCCAGGCAGTAAAGCCACTAAGACACAAGGGTTACTGAGTGTGAAAGAATAAGAAAAAAGAGAAACATTATTAAGGAGCGAGAACAATAGAAGAGTAATCAAGAAGGCAGTATATAACGATTGACATTGCATTCAAATTTGTTTTCTAACCATTTCACCCCATGCCAGGCAGTAAAGCCACTAAGACACAAGGGGTTACTGAGTGTGAAAGAATAAGAAAAAAGAGAAACATTATTAAGGAGCGAGAACAATAGAAGAGTAATCAAGAAGGCAGTAGATAACGATTGACATTGCATTCAAATTTGTTTTCTAATCATTTCACCCCATGCCAGGCAGTAAAGCCACTAAGACACAAGGGTTACTGAGTGTGAAAGAATTAGAAAAAAGAGAAACATTATTAAGGAGCGAGAACAATAGAAGAGTAATCAAGAAGAGAACAATTTACTTCGCATTTAATTTTTTGAAGATCAAACCTGATTGGAAAATAAGAAACCGGAAGAGAGTTCCACAAACAAGAAGTGTGAGAGAAGAAACTATTAGCATAGAACTTACGGTTACATCTAACCATTTCAACTGTAAAATAATAAGACTTTGCCGCCAATCTATTACTGTATTTAAATTCATAAAGTCTAGGTACCATAGCGAATAGTTCATCCGAACAATTACCATGAAATTTTTTTTATAGAAAAGGCTGAGGGAAGCTATATTACGCCGGTGTCAAAGTAACTGAAGCCGAGATGCCAGGTCAGGAACAATAGTATTGCTCATTCTTCTTTGGATTCTATCAAGTATCTCTAAATATACAGCAGGAGCACTGGGCCAGATGTGGCGGCGGTATTCAAAGTATGGTTGAATGGTAGACTTATAAATATGCAAGATATATTCTGGAGAGAAGAAATTATATAGCGCTACACATTGACCCGATTTTCTCAGCAGCTGACCTAGCAATGGATTAAATATAATCTTTTTATTTCATATTTTCTGAGAATTTCGGACCGTGAAGGAGCAACGAGTCACTTTCGTGGAGGTTAGCATCAGCCATGCTGATGTGAAGCAAGAAGGGGTCTTTCAGGTGACTAATAGAAATGTTTCGTTTTAGTGGCTTTAAAATTCTTCCCCTTACCAGTCATATTTAAAGTTTCACTGGCTATTTCAGAAATAATCGCTAATACATGAAAAATTGAACTAGAGAAGCGAAAGCCATATTTTTGGTGGCTGAAAGAAGGTCCTGCTCTTATATAGAGAGAAAGGACCAGAGTGAACTCGATCAACCCCCGAGGTTCCCAAAAGAGGAACAGGTAAAGATCTACACGGCCAAACCGGCGGAAGAGGGCAGCGCCAGTCACACTAGTGTAACCAAGACGGACGTTCACAGACAAAGCATCCAACAGCCCAGGTTTGCCAGATCTCACCTGCCTCAATCCACTTTGAACCGTGAGGGAGGTGCTTCTAGCCAAGTGTGGGCCTCTCCGTCCCGTCGAGCTGTCCACCAAAATCAAATTCATGCGAATGGCATTGTCAAACAAACTCTCTTGTATTCACAGCCATCTCCGTCAACGCTACCTGGGGAGAGAAAACGAATAGCGAGAGAGGATGACGATCCCGATGGCCAGATGCGAGTGGGTGCTGACAATATTATTATTATTACTTCAAACTTTATTTTTAATGGATATCGTATTTGAGTAGACGTTTCGTTTATTTTAAACAGTGTACAGGTCTGTGTACTCGAGAAGACTTAATGATAAAATGTGCGCTCCAGCAGGATTCGAAGCTGCGTCCCTGTTTGCAGGAGAAAGCCCCGTTTGATCTGGGATTTTTTAAACCTCTCTGTAGCCGATAATAATGAAAAGTATCCCAAAGCATTTTCTTTACACACAGGTTTGTATTTCATTCTAACCTGTAAAAGCCGAAAGGAACAGATGTTTTTGGTGATACGCGTCGTTTATAGCAGTGTTGTCTTCCTTCTTCTTATCAAGTCGATACACTACACCATCCAGTGTCGCACACGCCCTGATCTGTCATCTCGTCTGCAGTCGCTCTCTCACAGACGCGCCGTTGCCCCGCTCTGTCTTTTTTACAAATACTTTCACGGTAATTGCTCCGATGAGCTGCTTTCGCTGGTTCCCAGGCCTCATGAATTTAAACGTCCTACGAGGCTGGCATCCCGTTCCCACCCCTTCACCGTTGAAACTGTTAGATGTAGACGTCTCTTCTACTCCAATAGCTTCTCGCCTGTGGAACTCCTTTCCTTATTCCTGTTTCCCTGACAAATATAATCTCCAACTATTTAAGTGTAACGTCAATCGACATCTCCAGTTACCTTGATCTATCCACTTCCCTTCTCCACATCCTTTCCCCTTTCATTCCTATCTGCTCTCGCTCCAAATCTTCTGTAACCCCTTGCCTTGATCTATCCACTATCCTTCTCCACATCCTTTCCTTTAATACTCCTATCGGCTCTCGCTCCAAGTTAATATTTTATATGTGCCGTACTTGGTGGAAAGTTTGTCTGGTGATCGCAAAAGCGTGAAACCCAGGGTTGCAAACTAATATCCATACAGCTGATTATATATATATATATATATATATATATATATATATATATATATATATATATATATATATATTTCAAAAGAAGTAAAATGGGGCGTTTATTCCAAGCCCTCCGTTCCAATTATGTGTTCCAGAAATTCCAACTCTCTTTTCCTGATGTTAAGTATAAGTTTACATTTTGTTACCTTTTTCTTTCTATGTGCCGTGTCATTTCATGTTGTCGGCGATCATGGCTCTCCACCTTTTCAACTCTTAACAAGTTGTTTCCCTCTGCTACCTCCCCCAGACCCCGTTTTGTCATCCACTTGCTTAAAGCCGCTAGGTATGCCATACGTTGTTTTTCCTTGTCTCTCTTTCTCTCTATTCGACCCGGGGGTATCAGATTCTGCAGGCTCCTCTTCCTCATTATACGTCCCAGGAACTTCATCTGCCTCTTCTTGATGTTAAGTATAAGCCTCCTCCTTGTTTGCATCTTCTCTAAGACCTCATCTTTACTCACATGCTCGGTCCATGATATTCTCAGCATCCTTCTGTAGAACCACGTTTCTGTCGCCTCGAGGCTCTTCTTCATCTTTGAGGAAATCGTCCAACACTCGCTGCCGCAAAGAAGGACAGATGTTAAGTAACAGTTCAGTATTTTCTTTATTACCAAAGAAATCCTCCTGTCTCGTAATACTCGGCCCAGCTTTTGGAATGTCTACGTGTCGTATTTACCGTCCTATGTCAGGACGCTTCCCAGATATTTAAACTTCTGCGTCTGCTTGATTCTAGTGTTCCCGACCTGCAAATCGTATTTCGGTCTCATCCTTTTACTGATGACCATGCATTCTGTTTTCTTGTAGTTTATGCTTAGTCCCTTCTACACACTCACCGCCGCTACCTTCTAGAGGTTTTGTTACCATTTTACCTAAAACCTCATCGTTGCTTACTTGTTCGATTCATGGTATCCTCAGCATCTTTCTGTAGAATCCCATTTCTGTTGGCTCAAATCTCTTCTTCATCTACAGATGAAACGTAAGAATTCAGTACTCGTTTCTTTTTTGTTTCTAACGAGATTTTTCTGCCTGTTAATACTATGCTTAGCTTTTGGAGTGCATAGACAATTATTTCAAAATAAATAAATAAATTTAAAAAAGCAGGAAAAGAAAAACTAGGTAACTAAACGTGACCCGAATCACGTGTGATTTCCCGCCATTTGCAGCTTAGACTGTTAGGCGTTGCCCGCCGCCGGCGTTGAATCGTCGTCTGTCAATGAACAGAGACATTTCTGACTGGTCTTTCTCGCCTGTCTTGTCTCTCTATCCCACAATACCTTTCCTCGTACCCGCTGCCGGCTCATCCACCATCCACTTTTTATACACGCTTTCTCTGGTTCACCATTAGCAGCTGTGAGGAAAGGCAATAATTATGATATAATATGAAACTGTCATGGAGTGCTTACCTGTCGGTGAAAAAATGCTTACCTGCCTGTGTCTGTGTGTGCGTTAACGTCGAGAGACTAATCAAGCATTTGGATTTCAATGAAGTCAACATTAAAAGATAGGGAAAAATTTAAAAAAAAAAAAGGTACTGTCAATAATCTTAAGAGCACTTTAACCCTTTCCTGGAGTGCTTACCTGTCATTGAAAAAATAGCACCCTTGCGTGTGTCTGTGTGTGCGTTAACGTCGAGAGACTAATCAAGCATTTGGATTTCAATGAAGTCAAAATTAAAAGCTAGGGAAAAATTTAAAAAAAAAGGTACTGTCGATAATCTTAAGAGCACTCTAAACCTTTCCTGTAGTGTTAACCTGTCATTGAAAAAATGCTCACCTGCCTGTGTCTGTGTGTACGTTAACGAGGAGAGACTGATGAAGCATTTGGATTTCAATGCATTCAACATTAAAATAAGATAGGGAAAAAGTGAAAAAAAAAGGTACTGTCAATAATCTTCAGATCACTCTTTCCTGGAGTGCTTACCTGTCATTGAAAAAATGCTCACCTGCGTGTCACTGTGTGAGAGCCAACGTCAAGAGACTAATGAAGCATTTGAATTTCAATGCAGTCAACATTAAACTATAGGGAAATTTAAAACAAAGGTACTGCCAATAATCTAAAGAGCACTTTAACCATTAACATTAAGTCATACTTTTCAAAGTGTAAAAATTTTCTAAAATTAGTATATAATAAATACAAAATGTATCCTCAGCATTAAAAATTTGCTAATTTTATATGTTTCACCCCAAGTAGTGTGATAATGCCGCTAGAATGTAGGGGTTGACAGGGTGTGAAAGTGAAAGAAAATGAAGAGACTGAAAGGGGGATTGAGGTAAGGACAAAAAGGAACAGAGTTCAAGGACACGGAAAGAGAGCGATTGACGCTTCACTTAAATTTTAAAAGATTGAAGTTTTCAGGGAAGCAAGAAATCGGAAACTAGTTCCACAGGTGGGAGGTGCGAGAAAATAAACTGTGAGAGACTGAAACGAGGATTGAGGTAAAGATTGAAGTTTTCATATGATTTGATTATGATGGTGAAGGGTTTGCGTAGAACCATCCACACTTTTTGAAGCGACGAATACAGAGACCTGGTGCACCGTGTTCCACTAGGTTGGGGACTTTGTGGCACACAGATTTTGAATTCAGAGTTGTCCTTCTCCTAGATCAATTGTCATCCAACGCTATAGAACCCAGTCTGTCCTGCTATTTACTCATAGCTAGTGTATTGAAACAAAATGGCTATTTTTGTAGTGATATTATAACATATGTATGTTATAACTTTTAAATAAATATTATATATATATATAATGCGATATAATTATATTACATTATATTTTTATATACATATATTTTATACTAGCGTAGAAGCCGCACTTCGGCCTTTTACCTTCAGTGTCCTATTTACTGTAAGCTGAGGATCTTTTCCTTATTTTCCATGATATTTTTGGTGTGATTTGTGTTTTGTTTTTAATTTCACACATACACTATGAAAGCATTGTTTTGTTCGCGTATTTACTATTTGTGAAAGATGTTTTATGTGCATAGTTTCTTTGTTTCCATGTTCCTTCAGATACTCCTATGTATACTTTTTCTTCATTATCTGGTGATATTACCGTAGCATGGTATATTACGTTGTTTTGTAAGCAATTACCGTTTAAGGAACATTCATTCTTTATTCTACAGTTACAAGTGGGTTTAAACCCACCTGTAACTGTAGAAAGAAAAAGTACAAATCACACCAAAAATATCATGGAAAATAAGGAAAAGATCATCAGCCTACCACAATCAATCAAAAACCTGCAAACTTTGCTTGGATGAAAAAAATAGCTATTATTACCTTCACAGAACAAAATAAATTACTAAATAAACGATTATCTCAAAATGCAGACATGAAAACAAATTTTTATTACGTTACTTAAGAATCGAAAACTGTAATGAATAAATACAAAGAAACAAAATAATATAAAAACAAGTAAAATAAATTAACCCAAATTAATAATAAACAAATTAACAAACCACTCCCGTTTGAATAGACGAAATGGAATAAACAAAAAAAAAATAAAATACATAAAAAACATGTAGTAAATAATAATAAACAAATTAACAAACCAATCCCACCAAAATAATCGTTAGAATAGACTACAACAACCAATTCAAAAATTTGGCGTAAAAATAGCTATAATTTCTATATACCGATAAAAAAAAATATTACCAGGTTACTCAAAAATCGAAAACCAAACAGAGTAAATAAAAATATACAAAATAAAAAATAAGTATATGAATAAAAAAAAACAAATAAAAATTAATCCAAATAAATAAATAAATGAACAAATTAACAAATCGCCCCCGCTCAAATAACCGTTAGAACTAATAAAAATAAGCATAAATAAGGAAAAACAAGTAAGAATAATCGATCCAAATAAATAAATTGAAAAGTGTCCCCCCCCACGCCAAAATAACAGAATAAACTACGGTAAGCAATCTAAACACTGGACGAATAAATAGCTTTAATTATCTTCCCAGACGAAAACAAACTATTAAATAAGCGACCTAAAGAAATCTCACCCATTTTTTACTACATTAATAAAACATCAAAAACCGAAAAGAATAAATAATACAAAATGAAAAATGAAAAACAAGTAAAATAAATTAACCCAAACAAATCAATAAACAAACAAACCGCT
>OZ038512.1:4012543-4020043 GCA_964036315.1 Acanthosepion esculentum | reverse complement strand
ATTTTTACTTCTTATCTTATATATTTATTTATTTTTTAATTTATTTTGATCGGTGTTTTTGTTGACGTAATAAAAATTTGTTTATATAGATTAATTAATAGTTTTGTTTTTGTTTGGGAAGATAATTAAAGCTATTTGTTGAATTTGGGGGTTGATTGTTATGGTTTGTTCTAACTATTATTTTGGCGGGAACAGTTTTTAATTTATTTATTTGGATTGATTATCTTTATTTTTTTTCTAACGGCTAGTTTATCGGTATCAGTTGTTAGTTTATTTATATATTTGGATGTATTTAGATCAATTTATTTTACTTGTTGTCATTTATTTGTTACACTGTATATTTTCTCTTTTTGGTTTTCGATTTTTAAGTACCGTAGTATATGATTTTTTTTTAATTCATTTTTTTTTTTATCGTTATATATATTCATATAGATTCCGTAATACAGGCTTTGCTTAATTTAATTAACTATTATGCTTCTCTAACTCTTTAAATGTTGAATGTATAACTGATTCTAATTTCTATTTTCCCATCTTTACACTATATTAATTTTATCATATAAACTGCCCCTGTTGTGTCACCCACGAAATAAAATTAATTGTTTGTATGGAAAGTAAGGACCTACGTACATCACATCGTCTTTAAATTAAGTGGCAATTAAAAGGTAAGATTAAACGTTAATGCAATACTTAAATGCAGCGATCGATTTTGAGTTCTTCTGTAGTTTATTGATGCCCATCGCACCTTCTCTTCCCTAGGCATTGTGATGATGGCCAAACAAAGAGTCTACGATACGGCGCAAGCGTCATACCAACTGTACCAACGGGCCACGGTGACGAAGAGGTAACGGATTAGACTCGATATAGCCCCACTCTTCACAAATTCCGTGGTGTTCCCTTACCCATAGGACTGTACCCTCACGATCCACGACTAGTATCCCCAAGCCGCTCCATCCAGAGCATTAGAAGCCGGTTCAAGCAAGGATATACAAATGATAGAAATTATTAGGAGTATTTGAGATAATCATATGTAATTCATCTTCTAGAAGAAACGTCAACCGAATGCAGAAAGCACTGGACGGCCGTTACGATTTATCGTCTAACATTTGATAGTTTATGTTGTATAAGAGTAAGTGTCTTGATCATAAAGGAAGTGAATAAATATGAAGTAGCATGATGATCACTGTTCACTCTTCTTGTCTCTCCAATATTGTTATACGTTCACTTTCTCTACTCTACTACTATACGGATTACGATACTCTTCTGATCATTATACTATTTGACGATTACTACTTGAACAAGTATTACTAGTGCAGATATTATTGCAAGGCGTTACGACTATACCGGCATCTACCAAATCTCAAAGAATTTTTGGAAGTGATAACGAGATTTCGCTTAACATAGCAAAAGTGACAAGTGGAGCCGTCCAAATATCACAAAGGTTTATTACTTTCCAGCCTTGAGTTCGGCTATCAAGTCAATCCAATGTAGCTCTACATTAATCAGTAAACGTTTCTAAAGGCTGTTCCAATAACTTGGAAATGATTTTAAATGCGAATTAAGTTTAAGCGTCTAATGATTTTTTTTCTTTTTCTTTCACATTGAACAGTTAAATCTGGCAATTTCAACGATGGAAAGATTAACAATTCTCTCGTCTACAAAACTATATTAATAAATAAATAAATAAAAAACATAATTTTACACTGAAAGTATAAAATTATGTAAAAAAAAAGATATCTATAGTTGAAAGGCTAAAATTACAAAATATTTAGATTTCGCCATTTAATAACACATAGAGGTGTTGATATGCCGCAAACAAAGTCAACCAACCAATCAAAATCCCTCAGATTTTCTCATTTTCTTTTTATCTCTCTTTCCTATTTCTCTCTCTCTCTCTCTTTCCCTTTCCATCTGTGTGTGTGTATGTGCGTGTGTTTGTGTGTGTGACTTTATCATTGTATTTCCAAAGCGCTAGTTACTAGCATTGCCTAGAGACGTTAGTGGAATTAAAGCAGCTATAGTCGCTTTAAATCTCATAACAGGTCAGGTTGACCTGAGCCATCGGTGTTAACGCTACTACTACTACTACTACTACTACTACTACTACTACTAGTAGTAGTAGTAGTACTACTAATAATAATAATAAAAATAATAATAATAATAATAATAATGATAATGATAATAATAATAAACAAAGGAAAAGAAAAAGATATTGATAGGGTGATGAGAAAACAAGTATATGAGAGAGAGAGATAGAGAGAAAAAGAGAGAGAGGGGAGAGAGAGGGGGAGAGAGAGAGGGAGATAGAGAGAGAGGGGGGAGAGAGCTAGCGGGAGAAATATCGGTGCAAGGGAGAAAAAAAGAAAAGAAGATTTTTTAATAAGAAAGGAGTAAAAAAAATAAGAGCATACTTACCAAACATTCAATTTCTTTTTTCTTTTCCTTTTTTTTTTTTTTCGGCGATTTCACAGATTTTACAAGTTTCCAGATTTAATCCAATTCATAATATGTTCGTTTCGTGAGCAGACACGATCGTCTGTGTAAGATTGTCGAAGATGTCTTGCTTAAAAACATTCATTTGGATTTTGGTAACCAGACGCTTCTCTATAGCTAAGCGTTATAGCACGTCAGATCAAATGGCGGTTCTGTATAGGATAAAGGTTCGAATACGGTTAGAGAACACACATTTTTTACAAAATTTCTCGAACAATCAGGTTGGTAAATGTAATTAATACTGTTTAATTAAAAAAACAGAGCGCTTACTTAAATAAATTATATCTATTAAAATAACGTATAAACAATATATATATATAATAAAAAGGCTTAAACACTAATATTCCATGGTCATAATTTATTCCATTGGAATCGTAAATACGATCCGATTCATCAGACCTACAAATTCAAAAAGAAAACAGAAAAAACGATTCCAATGGAATAAATTATGGCCTTGGAATATTAGTGTTTAAGCCTTTTTATTATATCCTTAGTCTGTCCTGGACATTGAGTTCTACCTGGATTCTATCCTCTTGGAATTATTTTTATACATATATATATATATATATATATATATATATATATATATATATATATATATATATATATATATATATATATATATATATATGTATGTATATATATTTATATATTTTAGATATATGATTGCCTATGTATGTGTATATTTACCACTAATATTATCAATATATATATATATATATATATATATATATATATGGCTAGATAGATAGATAGATAGATAGATAGATAGATAGATGTGAATAGACTAAGATAGATAGATAGATAGATGTGAATAGACTAAGATAGATAGATAAATAGATTGATAGATAGATGTGAATAGACTAAGATATATATATATATATAGATAGATAGATAGATAGATAGATAATTAGATAGATAGATACATAGATAGATAGATGTGAATAGACTAAGATAGATAGATAGATAGATAGATAGATAGATAGATAGATAGATGTGAATAGACTAAGATAGATATATAGATAGATAGATAATTAGATAGATAGATAGATGTGAATAGACTAAGATAGATAGATAGATAGATAGATAGATAGATGTGAATAGACTAAGATAGATAGATAGATAGATAGATAGATAGATGTGAATAGACTAAGATAGATAGATAGATAGATGTGAATAGACTAAGATAGATAGATAGATGTGAATAGACTAAGATAGATAGATAGATAGAGATAGATAGAGAGAAAGAAAGAGAGAGAGAGATAGGGATGCTTGCTCTTAAGTCATAAAAGACACATCACACGTTGCTTACATCTCAACGCTCATTGGTTTTACAATTTTCGTATAAAAACGAACTTTTTTCATATGATTTCTAACGTTTAAGCACTAGCAGTTTTTTTTTAATTGTGCCGCAACAACATTTCTAAACTTTCCCTTTACCTACCCTGATGATGATTTAAGAAAGTCGAAACCTCGGACGATATTACTTTTACCTTTCTGATTGAGTCATTCGTTTTCTACGGTTCATCAACACTGCGCAAGTTATTTCAACCCAAAAAATATTTTTAGATTGTAAGCATTTTTTCGTTTTTAGATAATAATTTTTTTTAGTGATACTAGTCTTACTAATTAACCCATAGTTGGGGGAGAAGAGAATTGTATTCATACCTTTCTCAAGAGTATTCGCGCGGAAGTGAATATAACGAACCCAGCTAGAACTGAAATTCAGTTCACCAATTCCGAACCATTATCCATTACACCACCCGCACATCCAAGCTTACGACACCTAGTATTCCCAAACCGTTACCCCTCTAGGTACTGACCAGGCTCGACGTTGCTTAACTTCGGTGATCATACGGGAAGTCAACTCTGTGATTAACAATTCAGAACCATTATCCATTATACCACCAACACATCCAAGCTTGCAGCACCGGGTATTTCCAAACGGTCACCCATCTAGGTACTGACCAGGCTCGGCGTTGCTTAACTTCCGTGATTGTTCGTATGTCGCTTTTACTTTTTTTCCGAAATGAACTTTGGACAATTCTTGATGGAATGTCCTCCTAGTCTGAGAAAGATTATTCGTAATTTGGAAAAATTGATCATTAAAATTAATCGACATTGTCGTTTTCAATAATATATATCATCCTGGGTATGACGATAAACTACATCCGGCAGCAAGGCCTCTGATCGGAAAATTAGAGATTTTGAGGAGCGTGGAACCACCTCTTAATTGCTATTGTTCCCAAGTTCAACCTGACCCGGAATCAAAGAACCTGTTAGGGTCCCACCTATGAGCAAATAGTTACAATTACAAATAAAATTTACCAGCAATAAATACTTGAAAATTTTTTTTCCAGCAATACAGTTTTGTAAAGAAGATTAATAATGCTCCCAAGAAAATGAAATTTAGGCATTAAATGACCCACGAGAGGTTGATATATAGTAATACATTTTTTTTAAAAAATATGCCAGCAATGCATTTTTGAAAAAAAAAACAAAAAAAAAAACAGCAATATATTTTTGTAAAAAAAAATACCAATACTCCTGAGAAAATTAAATTTTGGCATAAAATGACCCGTAAGGAGTTGATATACTGCTAATCAAACAAACTATATATATATATATATATATATATATATATATATATATATATATATATATATATATATATATATATATATATATATATATATATATATATATATATATATATATATATATATCTGCGTGTGTCTGTGAGTGTGTGGTAGGTGTGTTTTGTGTGTGCGCGCGTGTTTGTAGTGTGAGAGAAAATTTTGTGGATCTTAAGGTGCGAAATAGCGTGTGAAATGTCGGCGAGACAAGGGAAACGTTTGCCAAATTGACAGGTGAAGACTGTCAAGTATTCTCCTTTCTTAGCCATTTTGTTTCTTTATTTGTATTCTGACAATTTCCTCTAATTTTTCTGCACATAACAAAAAAAAAAAAGTCCTTTCATTTATTATTTCCACGATGACGTACGTTGTCGACAGCCTCGTTATCATTTATATAACCCTCAAATTTTCTTTTCTCGTCTGCCAACTTCCATTCATCCATTGTCGTCTGAAATCGGCGTATTTTCTTCTGCTCCTAAGATCTGGACAGCAAAAGAAAAGAAAAAGTGTCTCCGAAGGAGAGAGAGAGAAAGAGAGAGAAATAAAAAAAAGTACAGCGTTCACTTTCAACAAACCGTTAACAACTGACCGATTAACAGTTTTGTGTTTCTACAACCAGACCCCCGACTGTTGTCACTTCCTGTCAAACGGGACGTGTCAATAGCCAAGTATCCGGGTCTATTCACCCGAATGCTTCACTACTTCAATAATGAGCAGCAGGAGAAAAGACGATGACAGTACAGAAATAATAAAAATAATGACGACAGTGGTCAGGGTCCGGAAACCACATTGATAAATACGCTGATAGGTAATAATAATAATAATAAAAATAATAATAATAATAACAACAGGAAAAAAGGTGTGCAGTACAGTTCTCAAGATCTGCAGAGATATCATATGAGGAACTATATTATTAAAAATAATGAATAGAAAATGGCTGAGAGAGTTGCTGATTTATGATTACAAAAAATAAACAGAAAAGCTAATACAAAAAGAAATGGATTTGATTGAGAACGAAGCGGGATGAAGGGAAGAAGAAAAAGAAGAAGAAAAATGAATGAAGAAGAAGAATGAATGAATGACGAAGAGGAGGAGGAATGGATGAATGAATGATTAAGAGGAGGAGGAATGGATGAATGAATGAATGAATGAAGAAGAGGAGGAGGAATGGATGAATGAATGAAGAGGAGGAGGAGGAGGAGGAATGGATAAATGAATGAATGAATGAAGGAGGAGAAATGGATGAATGAATGAATGAAGAAGAGGAGGAGGAGGAATGGATGAATGAATGAATGAAGAGGAGGAGGAATGGATGAATGAATGAATGAAGAAGAAGAAGAATGAATGAATGAAGAACAGGAGGAATGAATGAATGAATGAATGAAGAAGAGGAGGAGGAAAAATGGATGAATGAATGAATGAAGAGGAGGAGGAATGGATGAATGAATGAATGAATGAAGAAGAAGAAGAAGAATGAATGAATGAGGAAGAGGAGGAATGGATGAATGAATGAATGAATGAATGAATGAAGAAGAGGAGGAAGAATGAATAAATGAAGAATATGAGGAGGAATGGATTAATGAATGAATGAAGAAGAGAAGCAGGAATGAATGAATGAATGAATGAAGAAGAGGAGGAGGAATGGATAAATGAATGAATGAATGAAGAGGAGGAGGAATGGATGAATGAATGAAAGAAGTAGAAGAAACAAGGAAGAATAAAAAGGAGAGAAAAAGCGGTTAAAGAATAAAAGCAGAAAGAAAGACTAACAACAAAAAAGAACTGAAGAAAAATAAAAAAAAGAGCGAGAGA
The DNA here is from genome assembly GCA_964036315.1 of Acanthosepion esculentum. Taxonomy (NCBI): domain Eukaryota; kingdom Metazoa; phylum Mollusca; class Cephalopoda; order Sepiida; family Sepiidae; genus Acanthosepion; species Acanthosepion esculentum. The sequence goes on along the minus strand of OZ038512.1, from coordinate 4,013,105 downwards.
GAAGGAGTTTGAGAGAGGAGGAACGGAAGTAGATTAAAAAATGTGAAAATATAGAAAAAAGGAATGAAGGAAGAAGAAAAGAGATGGGATGATTCGATCAGAAAGAAAGAAAGAAAGAAAGAAAGAAAGAAAGAAAGAAAGAAAGAAAGAAAGAAAGAAAGAGAAAAAAAGCGAAAGAAATTAAAACAAGAAACGAAAAAGATGGAGAAAATTGTGGAAGGGATCAATCAGAGAAAAACCAAAAGAACGAAATTTTATGAAAGAGAAATGAATAGAAAAGAATGTAAAATGAATAAAAGAAAATACTCGGTGGGAGGGACGTCTGCTTCGCCAGGAAGGACGTCTGGGCAAAAAGAAAAAAAGAAAATATATCAAAATAAGAAGTCAATTTTGAAGAGAAACAAATTGAATGGCTGATAGCTAATTGGATTAACAGAAACAAAGAGAGAAATAAATGGTGCTTTCCTGGTCAGAGGGGCTTCCAAGCGTAGAGGAGACGGGTTCAAATCCTATCAAACGACCATTATTTCTGATTTCAGCTTTTAATAGCGTTTGGAGAATA
>OZ038512.1:4000043-4007543 GCA_964036315.1 Acanthosepion esculentum | reverse complement strand
ACCGTATTTATTTTTAGATAAACAGTGGCTGAAAGAACTCGATTCGATTTACCGAAGAGTCTTTCATTATTAGCCGTAATAGTCACTGTTTACAAACCCACACTTCCTCCTCAGAGAGCTCAACCAAAATACATTTTTCAGGCGTATATTGACCACTAATATTATCTATCTATATATATATATATATATATATATATATATATATATATATTGATGGTTCCGTATAGGATACAGGTTCGATTCCTGTCGGAGAACGAAGATTTTCTATGAAAATTTCTCGGACATTCAGGCCGGTAAATGTTATTTAATACTGTTTATTATAAAACAGAGCATTTGCTGAAATACTTGTATCTATAAAAAGAACGTTAAACATATTAAATGTCTTTAAATAAATTGTCGGACTATGTCCAATTCAAAAATATATGACGTCATTTGTTTACATTTGATACGCTAGAGCAGATATGATTAGAAGAGATTCATGGAAGATTTAAGTTTAAAGATTGTAAAATCGACCTTACTAAGCAGACGCTTCTTCGTAGCCGAAAGGTTAAGGTACGTCACGCGAAATGATGTTTCCGTATAGCATGCAGGTTCGATTCCTGTCGGAGAACGAAAATTTTGCTTAAATACTTGTACCTATAAAAAAGAACGTTAAACATATTATAAATGTCTTTAAATAAATTATCGGACTATGTCCAATTCAAATATATATATATACGTATATGTGTGTGTGTGTGTGTTTCGTTGAATATGACAGACAAGAAAAATTTGAATCATTTTTTATTTAGATTTTCTGAGATTCTTACATTTTTCCGTATTTGGGTGGGGGGGTAATAAAAAAGTCCGCAGCGTCTTTTTTCCCAAGCGCTTTCGGAAAAAGTACTGAGACAATAGACATTTCGGACATTTTTTTACATTCCGTTACCCACACAAGACGGAAAACTGTAAGAATATTAAGAATACTAAATAAAAATTCATCAAATTTTCCCTGTCTGTCATATTCAACGAAATATGAATGACAGAAAGATTACTTCTCAAATGTACACTATATATATATATATATATATATATATATATATATATATATATATATATATATATATATATATATATATATATATATATATATATATATACACTATAAATTAACTGATTTAAAAATATGGTTCCTTCGCTAAACAGGAATTACCATGTTTCAATAACTGAAGGTAAAAACTTCGAATGTAATTATATAATTAAATTAAAAGCATTAGTTCTGTTTTATCTTCAAGCGAATTTTGGAATATCTTATTTTTAAAATTACTGAGTTTTAAACACACATAAAATTCATAATTTTTTATTTCCAAGGATACAGAGAAATCCAATCATTTAGACAGGGGCGGTAGCGTGTTCATTTTTATTAACTATTATTGTCTCAATTATGAGTTATGTTCAAAAAACTGGTTAAGTCTAGGTAGGGTACGGGTGCATTTTTCAACGAATTATGACATCCGTTCAACGCCGGTAAAATTATCCAAACCGTGTAACAGCATGCGTTAATTGTCCATCCCACAAAATGTTTGATATCTGAAGAACCACTAATCTAATTTAGTTTCTTTTTCCCATGTTTTCAGATAGGACGTTTAGCCATCTTGACACCATTTGTCGCAAGAATCACTGAAAAATCGTTTGAGTTATTCAGTTAGAAAGAGAACAGTTTAAAATCGTTTTGTGTCAACCCTACTATGTCTTCCCAACTGAGCAATGGTGAGAGGAAAAGATCATTCATGCCTTCAGTATTGATCCGAACATTCATACTCTGGCTTCCATCTTCAAAGTCCATTCAAGAACCATCAAGAGAACGGCGAATGAGTTTAAAAAAGAAGGAACAGTAGAGAGGACAACTGGACCAAGAGTGATCACCATTCCGACTTAGAGCTAAATATATTCTTATTGTTCAAAGTCAAGTCCAACAGTGTTATAAAAAAAAACTCGGACACTTCCAGTAACGTATCTTTAATCATTTCTAAGATACAAAGGTTCAAAGTTTAATCTAACAAGTGAACAATTTTGGTCCTCAGCAGTGCGCATCCACTACCGTGAGTCGAACCAGGACCGTTACGATACTACGCAGGCGCCACACCATTGGATGAATGAGCCTCTGTGACGAAAAAGAGACTAACTAGACCCAATATGATGTGGCTACTCACTAACCCAACGACTTCTTTCACTTAGCCGCTCCCTCGAGGGCATGAGAATATTAATGAATATTATGAATTACATAAAAATGAAACTCAATTGTACCCCATTTTGATGGCCATTTCGCCCTCCGTTTGTTAAAAAAATGAATTTTTTAAACAAACGTTTTAGCATTGACAAGCCGCAGGGAGATTATCCCGGGTGGAGAGATGGCCATCAAAATGGTGTACAATTGAGTTTCATTTTTTTCAACATCATCACTTGGAAAAAAAAACCCTTATTCTACATTCAACATCATCACTTGGAAAAAAAAACTTTATTCTACATTCAACATCATCACTTGATTAGACACCGGAGGTGTTGAAACAAAATGGCTATTTTTGTAGTGATTTTATAACATATTTATGTTATAATTTTTAAATAAACAATTATATCTGCTCTACTCTGTATTGAGCACTCTTTTAAGAATAGTAATTGTTTTTATTGGAATTTATTCCGTATACACCAATTCTAGACTTGGGTATATATATATATATATATATATATATATATATATATATATATATATATATATATATATATCAAGGGGAGAAAATTAACTTTATAATGGTTTTATCTGAAATTGAATTATTTCATAAAATTAAATCGTGTCCAGTAATAAGCTGATCTAATTCGCAATTTGCATCGACCTAAACCAGAAATAAAATAATTGTTTCAGAGTAACGAAAGTAACTGAGTGGGCAAAGGTGTTATTGTTGAGGGTTTATTTGTTAGCACGATTTCGTACAACAATAAGCTCCAATTAAATTCACAATGGGTCGATATTATAACTGGAAAATATCATAAAGCCACGTCCGGCTGTTACTTGCCAAGTCGAACTTCTGTAATTGTCCGCCAGTAAAATTGTTGTTTTTGTCCTTTCTGTCTTTCTATTGTCCTAAACTCATCAACTAATTCTTTCAGGAGAAAATATGTCGCAAAGAATGGTTATTTATTAATTGTGTTTATTAATTACCTTTTCAATGGAGCATCAGGTGAAGTCTGGTGTTGGCCATCACCTGGCGCAGAGGTCACCCAGATACAACATTATTATTATTATTATTATTATTATTATTATTATTATTATTATTATTAATAATAATAATAATAATAAATACTCAGAGAAGAGCACGATTTAAGAAAACAAAAAAAACGGTGTTTAACAAAGTTTCGACTGTAAGTCTGTCTTCTTCAAGTTACGTTTAAAAATTTCATCAGTCAGTCATGTACTTAGGCGATCATGTATCTTTCGATACATGACTAACGAAGCAGATTTTTTTCCCCCGTAGGAGGTTACCATTTCTTTCTGTGGTAGATCCAAGGCTATAGAACCCGGTCACCTGCTACTTACCCATAGATGGGGGGAGATGAAGAGGATTCATACCTTTCCCCAGGGTATTAGCACGTAAGTGAATGTAATAAATTCGGCTGGAAAATCAGTCAGCCAGTTATGTGCCATCCGTGATACGCGCTTAGGCGATCATGTATCTCTCGATACATGACTGACGAGGCAGATTTTTCCCCGCAGTAGGTTGCCATTTCTTTCTGCGGTAGACCAGTTGCCAACCAAAGCAATAGAACCCGGTCTGTCCTGCTATTTACCCATAGCTGGGGGGAGAAGAAGAGGATTCATACCTTTCCCAAGGGTATTAGCACGTAAGTGAATGTAATGGTTTCGACTGAAAAGTCAGTCAGTCATTTATGTGCCATGCGTGATACACGCTTAGGCGATCTTGTATATTTCCCCGGTAGTAGGTTGCCATTTCATTGTGCAGTAGTTTCAAGGTTATAGAACCCGGTCTGTCCTGCTATTTACCCATAGCTGACGGGGAAGATGCATTAGCACGTAAGTGAACGTAATCGATTCGACTGCATTCCTCAGTCCGAACTATTATCCATTACTTCACCGTGTCTCCCTTATAAAAAAAAAACGTAAAATGTACAAATCTTTGCACGAACGTGTCTTGTCTTGAGAAAAACGGTTGTAATGGTAATCAACGAGATAAAACGAAGGAAACACAACCAGTGTAAATGGTGGTTTTTTAAGCGTAGCTTAGATGTGGCACAAGGCCGATATCCTGTGAGGATCGGACTCATTGCTCAAATCGAGATTGATCTAGCGAGGCAAGCTTGCTAATCTTTACACCACGCCGAAGTGCCCACGACCAGAGGAATGGAATGCAACTGAAAAGTCAGTAGCATGAAGGAGTCGTGATCATCTTGCAATGTTCCGTTAGTTGATTAGAGAAATTAATTAAAAATAAAAGTTTAGTTTTATGGGTTAGAAGATCGGTGGATTCTGATATTTTTTAAAATTTTAATGATAATAATGATAATAATAATAATAATGATATAAAGAAGTTTTTCATATTGGCGCCTTTACTTTAAGACCCGCGAAAATGTCACGGTCTTCCTATTTCGAATATTCTGATGAACCTTAATTCTTCAGTTAATGATTGAATAAGCTCATATCAAATTCTACGACAATAAATTATCCGTAAAAAATCCCCTATCGCTTCGTTAAATATTTGAGCTTAATAACTTTAAGAAAATCTTGCAATAGCAATCATAAATATGAATGCAGGTCGTTATCTTAAGAAATGGGTACAAAGGAAAAGATTTGAAATTGCCATTTTTTCATTTCACTGAAGCAGCCGTTAAACACTTCTATCGTCCCTTCTTTCTTTCTTTCTTTCTTTCTTTCGTTGAAATCAAGTAATGTCTCTTTCCACGCGATCAAAACGGAATCGTTCATTTTTTATGAATTATTGGCAGGACATAATGGTTGTGCGAACTAACGAAAAAAGTAACAGGTACAATTATAAGATAATACTGATATGATAGTAAAATAATAATAATAATAATAATAATAATAATAATAATAATAATAATAATAATAACATAGCAACCAAGGAATTTGAGAAATTATCGAAGTATAAAGACCTTGAAATCGAAATTAAAAATGTGGAAATTGAAAACAAGAATAGTACTAATTAGAGTAGGTGTGCTTGGAATGATAAAAAAGGAACACAACAGCACATTTTAAAAAATACCTAGAAATCCCAGCTTAAGAGAAATAAAAAAAAATTGCCATGATAAGTACAGCCCACGCGCTAAGAACTTTTTCCATGTAACGCTGGTTACGTTACTGGAGTTAGAAAAACAAATCAAGAAATGTAGCCATAACAACACACCACTACCTGCCTTAGGTCTTCCCACAGACTTGGTAGGTAGTGTGACCATACCAGAATTCGAAATATAATAATAATAATAATAATAATAATAATAGAAGAAGAAGAAGAAGAAGAAGAAGAAGAAGAAGAAGAAGAAGAAGAAGAAAGAAAGAAAGAAAGAAAGAAAGAAAGAAAGAAAAAAGAAAGAAAAAAGAAAGAAAGAAGAAGAAAGAGGAATACAAGCGGAGGGAAGAGATAAATAAATGTTGAATAATAATAATAGAAGAAGAAGAAGAAGAAGAAGAAGAAGAAGAAGAAGAAGAAGAAGAAGAAGAAGAAGAAAGAAAGAAAGAAAGAAAGAAAGAAAGAAAGAGGAATACAAGCGGATGGAAGAGATAAATAAATGTTGAATAATAATAATAATAATAATAATAATAATAATAATAATAATAATAGAAGAAGAAGAAGAAGAAGAAGAAGAAGAAGAAGAAGAAGAAGAAGAAGAAGAAGAAGAAGAAGAAGAAGAAGAAGACGACGACGAAAGAAAGAAAGAAAGAAAGAAAGAAGAAAGTGGAATACAAGCGGAAGGAAGAGAGAAATAAATGTTGAATAATAATAATAAGAATAAGAAGAAGAACAAGAACAAGAAGAACAAGAACAAGATATACCTGGAAACTCCTGCTTCCGAGAAATGCAAAAAAATAGTCTTGATAAGTCCAGCCCACAGCCTAAGGACTTTGTCCATATAACTCTGCTGATGTTATGGGAGTTAGAAAAACAAATCAAGAAATGTAGCCATAACAACTCAAAACTACCTGCCTTAGGTCTTCCCGCAGACTTGGTAGGTAGTGTGACCAAAGCAGAAATCAAAAGATAATAATAATAATAATAATAATAATAATAATAATAATAATAATAATAATAATAAATATGTAAACTGTGTGAACTTTTATACAATTAATTTATGCAATTAATTTGAAATTACCTTTTTTATTTTATTTTTATTCTATTTCACTTTATTTTATTTTACTTTAATGTTAAAAAATGTGTAAACTTAAAACTACAATTATCCTTGTTTTGATAGGGGTGTTGGGTATGATAAAGAAGGGGGCCGAAAATCATGTGAGTACAGTTCCTGGACACATCAGCATCTCAGAGCCGCAAAAGATTACTTCGTGCGAAACAGTAAATATCGTGCGCAAAACCCTCGTCATCAAAAGGAACCACCCCAAATGCGAATAGATAACACCCCGTAGTACCCTTTTAACTCATAGACGCCGGAGAGGGCTTGGTAATTTGGCACTTTGCCAAGATAACACCACAAATAATAATAATAATAATAATAATAATAATAATAATAATAAGAAGAAGAAGAAGAAGAAGAAGAAGAAGAAGAAGAAGAAGAAGAAGAAGAAGAAGAAGAAGAAGAAGAAGAAGAAGAAGAAGAATTGTAACAGGTCCTATCTCCTGACCCGGTTACGGAGATAGGACCTGTTACAATTCTATGGGACTACACAATACACACCGACAGAACAATCAAAGCCAACCTCCCAGACATTGTTATTAAAGACCACAAACAAAATAAGTGCCTCCTTATTGATATGGCAGTCCCTGCAGACTGCAATGTATCTTTGAAGATATTGGAAAAACTGTCAAAATACAAGGACCTTAAAATAGAAATCTCAAAAATGTGGCACATGGGAACATCAACAATTCCTGTTGTAGTTGGAGCCCTTGGACTGGTTGGAAAAGATTCCAGTAGGCTGATTGAAGGGATCCCTGGAAGACCATGCCTCAAAGAGATACAAAAAATTGTTCTGACAAGTACAGCCCACACTTTACGAAGGGCTTTATCTATGTAATTATTTTTTTTTTTTTTTTGCAGTGGAAAGTGTCATGATGCCATTTCTAACCTTAGGTCCCTGGGCGGGACCCGGAAAGAAATGTGTAAACGCCAGATATCAAAGGAAATAATAATAATAATAATAATAATAATAATAATAATAATAATAATAATAATCAGAGCCGGTTACGGAGATAGGAACTGTAACAATTCTTCACAATACACACGGACAGAACAACCAAAGCTAATCGGCCAGACAGCGTGATT
>OZ038512.1:3982543-3995043 GCA_964036315.1 Acanthosepion esculentum | reverse complement strand
ATATATATCTATCTATTTATCTATCTATCTATCTCGGCCTGTTCATATCTATCTATCTATCTATCTATCTATCTGTCTATCTGTCTATCTGTCACAGTCTGTTCGTATCTATCTATCTATCTATCTATCTATCTCAGCCTGTTCATATCTATCTATCTATCTATCTATCTATCTATCTATCTATCTATCTGTCTGTCTGTCTATCTATCTATCTATCTCAGGCTGTTCATATCTATCTATCTATCTATCTATCTCTCTGTCTATTGAATAAATCAATGCATACATGCATCATTGTTGTTCCAGATGTTTCAATGCCCTTTCCATCATTTTCGGGACAACGTTTATTATTAACTCTAACCCTAACCCTAACATTGCTCAAATCCTAGTTTTACTCGTTTTATTTTTAAATATAACACTACATTTTGGCTCGATGAACTCTTTGATCAACCCATTCTCCTAATTTTAAGGTTTTGTCTTTTAAGGACATTTTTCTCTAAATTAATACATTTCTTTGCTTTTGGAAAGCATCTTTCCTTAATGCAGTGCGCCTTCGTATTTCTGTCATATTTTCCGCCGTCTTTTATAACGCTTCCAGTGGGTTTCATTTCAATATTTCCTTGTCTTTGACGTCCCCAAGTTGTATCTTGCCACTCGGTCTGTCTTTTTTACTTACGACCATAAACAAGTGTTTCTGTTTTAATCTGTGTTGCTCCTGAGAAACAGTTTCTTAACTGGTCTCTGATGTCATCCAATGTCCTTAAAAAAAAACATTTGGTGCAATTCTCTTTTCTTTTAAGCCATTTTCGGTCGCACATTCTCGCCATTGATTATAGTTTCGCTGTGAATGTGTCGCTGACCAGTGATTTCACAATTATGTCTGCGAAGACCAGACGACAGCGACGTTTGTTCCTCCATTTTGTTTTTGTTTTTTATTTCTCGTTTTCTGATTGGTTCTTTTAAGTTTTGATTTCTTCTTCTTTTCATCGCTTTCGAAATTCTTAAAATTTCTTTCTTTTCTTCACTTTACTTTCAGTTGCATTTTTCTTTTCTTTTCTCTTACTTTCGCGATCATGTTTCTCACCGTCTTCCTCTGTAAATACTCAGAGTTTATCTATCTATCTATCTATCTATCTATCTATCTATCTATCTATCTACCTCAGTCTCTTCATTATCTATTTCAGACTACTAATATCTGTCTGTTATTCTGACTACTAATCTCTATGTCTGTTCATTATCTATCTATCTATCTATCTATTGCGAGAAATAAATACATAGATCGATAGATAGATCTATCTATCTATCTATCTGTCTGTTTTCCTGTCTGCTAATTTCTATCTATCTCTCTTTCTCACTCTCACTCTCTCTTTCTTTCTCCCCCCTCTCTCTCTCTCTCTAAATATATATATATATATATACATATATATATATATATATATATATATATATATATATATATATATATATATATATATATATATATATATATATGGATAGCATCTTTCCTTACGTTTGTTCCTTCCATTTTGTTTTTGTCTTATTTCTCGTTTTCTGATTGGTTCTTTTAAGTTTTGATTTAGTCTTCTTTTCATCGCTTTCGAAATTCTTAAAATGTCTAGACTGGTTTCCTTAAAAAAGAAGCCCAGTGTATCCTGTTATTTACAGGGATTTGGATTTCGTGTTATTCTTTTACAAAGTTTGCTTTACCAAGCCAAGATAGCTCAATCTAGTCGGTAATTTAACCTATAGCTGCAGGCAGATGGTTTCAAGCTTTTACAAAGGGCAATAGTATAGTCATAACTAAGAACACTATATACTTTTATACTTCGTATTCTACTGTATACTACTTACGAAATACTACTGTATTAAACCTGTATTGCATTCTGAATTCCACGTGTATTCTTCTACACCATGTATTCACATCTATATTCCATCTGTATTCTACACCTGTATTCGTCCATTCTATTCCACCTGCATTCTTCTATAACTGTATTCTCTTCAGTATTCCACCTGTATTTTTCTACACCTGTATACTTTTCTGTATGCCACCTCTATTCTTCTATACCTGTATTCTCTTCTGTATTCTACCTGTATTCTTCTATACCTGTATTCTCTTCTGTATTCCACCTGTATTCTTCTATACCTGTATTCTCTTCTGTATTCCACCTGTATTCTTCTATACCTGTATTCTCTACTGTATTCCACCTGTATTCTTCTATACCTGTATTCTTTTCTGTGTTTCACCTGTATTCATCTACACCTGTATTCTCTTCTGTATTCCACCTGTATTCTTCTATACCTGTATTCTCTTCTGTATTCCACCTGTATTCTTCTATACCTGTATTATCTTCTGTATTCCACCTGTATTCTTCTACACCTGTATACTTTTCTGTATTCCACCTGTATTTTTCTATACCTGTATTCTCTCCTGTATTCCACCTGTATTCTTCTATACCTGTATTCTCTTCTGTATTCCACCTGTATTCTGCTATACCTGTATTCTCTTCTGTATTCCACCTGTATTCTTCTATACCTTTATTCTCTTCTGTATTCCACCTGTATTCTTCTATACCTTTATTCTCTTCTGTATTCCACCTGTATTCTTCTATACCTGTATTCTCTTCTGTATTATCCCTGTATTCTTCTACACCTGTATTCTTCTCTTTATTCCCCTTGATTCTTTACACCTGTATTCTCTTCTGTAACCACCTGTATTCTTCTAAACATCTATTCTTCTGTGTATTCCACCTGCAATCTCCTATTCCTTGTTTTCTCTTCTGTATTTCATCTGTATTCTTCTACATCTGTATTCTTTTCTGTATTCCACCTGTATTCTTCTACACTTGTTTTCTTCTCTGCATTCCACCCTCGTCTGTAGGGGCACCCATCTGCCATTTCATTCCTCTGTCACCGTTAAACATGTTTGACTCTGGCTTTTAATTAAACATTGCCATTGTCGGCTGCGGCTTCAGAATACACCGACTGCACCGACGCAGAGGAGTAAAATATCCGCCCCCAATGAGACGGCCTAGGTATGACGATAAATTACATCCGGCATCAAGGCCCCTGATCTGGAGGTTTTGAGGAGCGTGGAACCACCTCTTAATTACTGTTGTTCCCAGGTACTCCCTGACCCGGGGTGGTAGCACCTGTTAGTGTCCCACCTATGGGCAAATAGTTAACCCCTAAACTGGGGTAAAAAAAAAACTATGAAAGTGCAAAAATAGGTTTTAATACCAGAAATATATTTTTGAAAAAAAAATTATTACCAGCAATACATAATTACCAGCAATACATTTTTTGAAAAAAATATTACCAGCAAAACAATTTTGGGGAAATGAAATATATTACCAGAAAGACATTAAAAAAATATTACCATTTAAAAAAATATTACTAGCAATAAAAATCTTGTCGGCATAAATTAACCCATTGAGGTGTTGATATGCCGTAAAACAAAACAAACCAAATCAATCTAATTAAACAAAAATGATTTCTTATCAGCAGTCAGACGTTTATTCTACGAAGGATGCTTTTAAAATGTTCATTTCTCAGTTCAAAATGTTTATTTTAATCATTTCAACCCCAGGTAAGGCAATGAAGTCACTAAGACGCAAGGAGTTACTGAAAGTTGCAGAATATGAGAAAAAAAACACTATTAAGAAGTGCTATGGGTCCTTACCTATAACTACAGAATGAACTCTTCCTAACACTATGTATACTACGCCTCTCAAGAGAGAGAGACGAATCGAGTCGAGCCGCAGTCTCTGACTGTGCGCGACTCCTGTCGAACTCTTTGCTTCGGCAGAGAGGAACCCGGACGAGGCTTTGCCGAAGGGCAAAGTTTCGTCCGGGGTGGTAGACAAGCCTTGAACCCGTTTATACGGGTTCTTAAGGGAGAAACCCACGTTAAACTCGGCCTTGTGCCACATACTTTCCTCGTGGGGGGACTGTTAAATATCGAATCGAGTCGAGCTGATAGTAGTTCACTCCAAACCAGACTGACAGTCATACCAACACCTTCCACATCTTGTATTATTATTCCGTGTAATATATTTTCGTTATTTCTACTTTTGTGTTCGTGTTGTTCTTCCTTGGTCCTAACCTGGACCATAACAAGAAGAATAAAATAACAGGAATTACGACAGAAGATAACGAACGACATCGCATTTAAGATTTTGAAGATCAAAGTTGTCGGAGAAGCAAGAGGCTGAAAGAGAGTTCCACAAGCAAGAAGTGTGATAGAAGAAACAGTTAGCATAGAACTTGCGGTTGCATCTAGCCATTTCAATTGTCAAACGCTGAGACATTGCCACCAATCTAGTACTTCTCTTTAATTCATGAAGTCTAGGTATTATATAATTTAAAATATAATCCTTCAACATCATGTCAGCGAAATATGTTTGCCCGAGAATGCGCAAAGGGTCACTCTCCCGGAGGTTAGCATCAGCCATATAGATGGAAAGCAGAAAGAGGTACGTCTTCCAATTATTTAATTATTTATTTATTTTGGGGCCCAGAACACTTTAAATCGAATCCACTCCGATTATTAAAGTAAGGAGGGATAAAACGGAACAAAGAAATATTTGAGGAGAACTTGAATTTAAACATCCTATTCCAATTTAAACAGATGGTCTTGTAACCAGCTATTTAACCCATAGCTGGGGAGGGAAGAGATGGATGCGTTGCTTTGCCAACGGTATTCTAAGTGAAATTAACGAAACAGATTTGTAATTAGGGGCCTCTATCCATTACAACACTCGTACATCCAGATTAAAAGGAATTAAAGGAACCCCGAAGAAACAACGGAAACAGCACCGGAATCCGAAGGCGCATTGGGATAGCGAAAGATGCCTTCCAGAAGATAAGAAAAGTATTAAGAAACAGGAAAATGCAGTTAGAAACAAAGGAAAGAGTGCTGAACTGCTATATAATATCAATCCTCTATATGACAGTGAATACTGAACTGTTTTCTCATAGATGAAGATGAGCCATGAGGCAACAGAGATGTGGTTCTACAGAAGGATGCTGAGAATACCATGGACGGAGCATGTCAGCATCGAGAATGTTTTAAATAAAATGCAAACAGAAAGAGACAATTGAAATTACTCAGACACATAAGTAGGAAAGACGGCTTGGAGAATTTGACACATAAAGTTCAAGTGCCTCCAAAAACTCGCTATAAAAGAGCATACCATCTTGAAAAAATAACCCAAATTTGATAAAAAAAAGTTTTATCGTCAATGTGTTTATGTTATTATTAAGAGAAAAGATCAAAATATTATTTTGATTATTTTCATAAATTTTTTACTCCTTTCTAGCAGGCTCGAAATTTTAGTTAAACATCTTGTCTTTCTAGCGTTAGCGGGTGGGTCAAAAATTAGTATGGGAAAGTTAGCGTCTCTTTGTGGTAATTGTCTTGAAACTTCTTTCAAAAATCAAATAATTGTGGGATTTTAATTAAATTTTTAGGCCTTATTCATATATGAATGAAATTATTTTTTTTTTATCTTTTTTTTTTTAGAACATTTTGGTAAAAAAATATATTTTTTGCGGTGGTACCTTCATATAGGGTATATCGAAGGCAAGAGGAATAGCAAAAAATGGCGAGACACTCGCCTAACGAAGTTGTGTAAATGGATAGCAGAACAAAGATCTACAAAGGATAGGGAGTTGTGGAGAGCCGTGATCGTGCACGTCCTGAAGAGTCATGTCACATGAAAGAATAATTTTAGCCAGCATAGCTTCTTCGTTTAAACAAGACAGAAAATAAAAGCAAGTCATTCACATAATCTGAACCGATACAGCTTCGTTAGTGTTGTAAGCGTTCGAGTGTTATGCGCATGCGTGCGGCAACCTGCGTATTATACAGAAACATCAAGATTAGAATTTGATAAATACCCGACATTAGCAAGCGAGTCACGTGCAAATAGAGCTGTCGCCGCTCGTCGAATCAGAAGCACTGGCGTAGATATACTGTCTAAAATGAAATAAAAAAAAAAATTATTGTGAAAACTTACAAAATCTCGTGCGCCCGAGATCTGTTTTGTTACGTTGTCTTATTAATTACGAGATTACTGCTAAACCTGACATGGCGGAAAACGTCTAAATGACTAGGACATATCAGGTGTAATACGGAACGAAAACTATATAAGAAAAAAAAATTGCACAAAATGAAACAGAAAAAGTAAAATAAATCGAAAATGAAAATATAAGAGAAATTGGCAGGAGAAAAAAAAGGGATAAATAGATATATTTGTACATAATAAGGGCCGGGTAACGATACTAAAAACAGAATGAACGAATAACAATAATAATAATAAAAAAGAAAACGGATTGATTTTTTGTGGGTTTCCTTGTGGGCTTTGCTATGGCTAAGATTTCTATTTAGTTGTTAATTACTGTTCTTAATTTTCTTTTGCTATGATACATCATTAAAAAAAAAATACAACGGAAAGAAATGATACCACGAAAGAAAAGAAAACTAAATATAAAGAAAATCCCTTCCTTTTTACCTTGATTCTACGAGATAGAGTCAATGTCATATGTCAGTTTTGCTCAATCAACAGACACCTCACCTCCTTCTTAACTAAGACGAGGAATGTTGGCATACATCGTTTGTACGCGTGGACACAAGAGTAGCAAATTGGTACACGTCGATACACATACCGACATTCAAAAAGCTCAATAACAAAAAGCGCAATGCATATAACTTCGCTTCTAATAACGAACGGAATTACTGATAAATAGATGATATGGCATATTATGTTTTCTGATTGCCCTTTCAATAGTCTTTTTCGCGATAATCACGTAAGATTTGCTACATACTCACAAGTGTGTTGCAATTCAAAGCACCCCTCTTATTATTAAGAGACTTACAGCCATATCACGTTCAAACATTGGTTCCAGAACGATAACCGAAGATAAGCAACCTCGAGCCTGATGACCCTTTTTTTCTTTCTTTTTTTTCCTATTATTTCACCCCAAGCAAAACGGAAATGCTACTAATACACATAGGGTCACAGGGAGTGAAAGTAAAAGAAAAAAAAACTGAATATAGGGAGGATTGAGGAAAGAAAAAAAGGTGAAAGAGATTCAAGAAGATACAAGATGGCGATTGACGTTGCATTTCAATTATTGTACTTATCAGGGAAGCAAGTAGACGGAAGGGGCTTCCGCAGGCACGAAGTGCGAGTAAAGTAACCGTCGGAGTAGAAGTAACAGTTGCATGTAGCTATATCAACAGTAAACGGGTGGGACCTAGATGTCACTCTGGCAGCACGCTTAAATTTATATAGTCGGGGCACCGGTGGAAAAAAAAACTCGCTTGCCATAAAGATATTTGTAGAAAAGACAGAGGGAAGCCACTTTACGTCGGTGAGAAAGTGACTGAAGTCGAGATGCCAAGTCAGGATCTATTACATTGCAGATTCTTCGAGATGAATAGCAGGAGCACCAGACCAGATATGGCAGCCATATTCAATGCACAGACGAATAGTAGATTAGTAAATGTTCCAGATGTATTCTGATGAGAAACATTTCTTAGCACGACTCAGTGACCCAAACTTCCTTGCAATAGATGCAGCTATAGATTCAATGTAGTTCTTCCATTTCATCTCAGTTGAAAACGAGAGGCCAAGAATGCGTACAGTGTTAGAAATACCAAGTGATTTTGTGACACTGGGACCTCACTTAACCCGCCCCCAAAGTATTTTGACACACACACACACACACACACACACAAACACACACACACACACATATATATATATATATATATATATATATATATATATATATATATATATATATATATATATAAATATAAATATATATTTATATTTATATATATATAATATTTTCTATTTTAAAAATATGGCTCCATCGCTACACAGGAAATAACATGTTTCAAAACAGAAACTAAAATTACTAATTTAATTTAATTTATCGGTGGAACCATATTTTTAAAATAGAAAATAATTATATTATGCTCTACTGTTTTGTATCAAGCAGTTATTTTTTTAATGAAAATAATTTCTAAAAACATTATTATTATTATATATATATATATATATATATATATATATATATATATATATATATATATATATATATATATATATACGATTGCAATGTAATAAATTATAGCCATGGAATATTAGTGTTTGAGTTTTATATATATATATATATATATATATATTTAAACACACATACACACACACACACATGTATGTATATATATATATATATATATATATATATATATTACTAGGATCCACTCTGTTACTCGGACTGTTATCCTCCTCTTCATTGCCAGATTCATAACGTTTCGGCCGTTGTACGCTCCGGCCTTCTTCAGGTGATTGGAATTTCGAACCTAGTATTGAAATCAGAACCCTTTGGGTCTGCTCACGGGATCTAACCAACGCCTTTATCCACGAGGATACATAGCTCAGTGGATAAAGACGTTGGCTAGACTTCAGGCCACAGCAGTGATGAACCCAAAAACTTGGAGAGTTGAGTTAAAGAGAAATCACTAAGACATCCGGGAGAGGCATGGCACGTGGAACTAGAACAGTCTACCCCGGTGGACGAAATAAAAGGTTCGGTTCGAAATTCCAATCACCTGAAGAAGGCCGGAGCGTACAACGGCCGAAACGTTGTGAATATGGCAAGGAAGATGAGGACAACAGTCCGAATAATGTAAATAATGCATGTAATCATAATACCTCATCTCAGGGATATAGACAAATATTGATATTATAACAGGCATATGTTATAAAGTTGAATATATATATATATATATATATATATATATATATATATATATATATATATATATTATAATAAAGTTAACCAACATCGCTTGATAATGAAACAGATTGAAGCATAGAAATTTCGCGATGGAAAATATTTTTTAAATAATAATATCATAATATTATGCTCTACGATGTATCGAGCACATTTTAAAAAAGAACTGTGGATTCTAAACCAGATTGTTTTTTCTCTTTAAATGGACACACACACACACACATATATATATATATATATATATATATATATATATATATATATATATATATTAAGACATTTTTATGTTTATACATTCTTTTTATAGATACAAATATTTAAGTAAATGCTCAGTGTATAAATTGTATTAAACAACACTTACAGGCCTGAATGTCCTAGAAATATTCGTCCTCCGACAGGAATCGAACCTGTATCCTATACGGAACCGTCATATAGCCTGACGTGCCTTTAACCGATTTGGCCACAGAGGAGCGTTCGGTTAGCAAGGTCGATTTTACTGTTTTAAAACTACAATGTTCCATGATTCACTCACGTACATTCATATCTGCTCAAAGCGTATCCAAATGTAAACAAATGACGTCAAACATTATGAAATGGACAAAGTCCGACAATTATTTTAACACATTTTTATGTTTATATATATATATATATATATATATATATATATATATATATATATATATATATATATATATATAAAAGTGAACATAGAAGTCTTAACACTTAGAGGCGACAGTCTGTTTCATGCTAGATGCAATCGTCAGGTCACAAGTGCTGTTATTTTTCTCCGCTATTTATATATACGGGTCAGTGGTGCATTGTGGGTAGTCTATTTTGGCGGACGAAAAATAACAATAAAAAAAATGAATAAAAAATAATATACTGCGTTACTTAAAAATCGAAAACCAAAAAGAGAAAATATACAGTGTAACAAATAAATAATAAGTATAATAAATTGATTTAAATACATCCAAATATATAAATAAACTAACCACCGATACCGATAAACTAGCCGTTTAGAAAAAAACAAATAAAGATAATCAATCCAAATAAATAAATTAAAAACTGTTCCCGCCAAAATAATAATCAGAACAAACCCCAAAATTCAACAAATAGCTTTATCTTCCCAAACAAAAACAAAACTATTAAATAAGTTATATAAACAAATTTTTATTACGTTAAGAAAAACACCGATCAAAATAAAAATAATAAATAAATAAATATATAAGTTAAAAAATAAAAATAAATAAAAACAAGCAAAATAATTTGACCCAAATAAATAAACAAATAAACGACTTCCGGTAAAATAAGCGCCATAATAGACTACCCACAATAAGCTATATAAACAAATTTTTACTACGTTACTAAAACACCGATCAAAATAAAAAATAAATAAACAAATAAATAACTAAATATATAAGATAAAAAATATATTTGACACAGATAAATAAATAAACAAATAAACGACTTCCGGTAAAATATCCGCCAAAATAGACTGCACACAATGCACCACTGACCCGTATATATAAATAGCCGAGAAAAATAACAGCACTTGTGGCCTGATGATTGCATCTAGCATGAAACAGACTGTCGCCTCTAAGTGTTGACTTCTATGTTCGTTTTTATATTTACACACGCTCTATCTCTGATATTGAGCACTTCATCCCATAAATATAGCACACTTTAAGACTATATTTCTTTATATATATATATATATATATATATATATATATATATATATATATATATATATATATATATATATATATATATATATATGAATACACCGGATTTCGTTTTATTGTTGTGATGGGAAATTTTAGTTTTTGCGTGATTTTCTTTATACAATGCAAATTTAAAATATTTTCTCTTATAATTATGGTGTTATATACACTATTATCTATTTTTTCTTTAATTAATTAATTAATTATGGTCTAACAAATGATCTAACGAATTTTATTCATTGGGTAGCCTTTTTTGTAATCTTTTACCGGTTTATTTTACAGTTTGTACTTATTAAATACAGTTAAAAAATTACGTATTTCTGTACATTTTTTAGGCGATCTTTAAAAGTAAATGCTCAAAAATTTGTAAAAGCTATGAACCGAATATGTAGTTTCCTTACTTATGGTATTATATCCCGGCTTTGACATCGAGTGTAATGTTGATTATCAGAAAACATGAGAAAAATCAACCTGCCCTAATAAGCATGCATACTTACTTTTATTTTTTAGATTCTTTCTTTCTTTTTCTTTTTCGTGTATATACAAGTCTATGACGTGTGCAGATAAAGGAAGATAACACTGGTATTTTTCGCCCACGGGCAGATATTGACCGCTACTAACAGTTTGTCTGGCCTACAAAAAAAAAAAAAAGAAAGAAAGAAGAAAATTGTTTTATTTGTGTCAAGAAGAATGCCGTTGTGGCAAGGCATGGTTACGTGAGGAAAGACAGAAAAGTTAGGTTGGTATAAACAGGAAATAAGACGACCAGGAGACAAAATGATTATAGTAAAATGAACGCGGAACATTTTCACATTTTATTTCAATGATTTAATAAATGAGTGTTCGATCATTTCAGCGGTTCCGAACTTTTCTAAAGATTTCTTCTTGAATCCAAAAGAACCTAAGAAATATAAATGACTTTTCTGCCAATGGATTTATTTAAAAATATGTTATGTATTATTAAAACGAAATACGATTAGCAGTGAGAGCGTATATATGATAAAGTGGAAAAAGTTTTCGTGTGACGTATTTCCTATTTTATGTTGATGCGACTGCACATGCGCACAAACGAGACACGCTGGGAATTTCGAAATTTAAAATTAAAAAAAAAAAAATCTCAGGTGACATGCATTTAACGGATGTCAGAATTCGCTGAAAAATAAACACCTATCCTCCCTAAATTTAACCTCTTTCTCGAGCATAACTCATCATTGATACAACAATAGCTAATAAAAATGAACACGCTACCGCCCCTGTCTGAATAATTACATTTCTCTGTATCCTTGGAAACAGGAAATTATGAATTTATATGTGCGTTTAAAACTCAGTAAATTTAAAAATAAATTATTCCAAAATTCGCTTGAAGATGAAACGGAACTAATGCTTTTGATTTAATTATATAATTAAATTTGAAGTTTTTAGCTTCAGTTTTTGAAACATGGTTATTACTGTGAAGCGAAGAAACCATATTTTAAATCAGTTAATTTATAATATTTATCCTCTGTAAATTTACAGTGAGCACAGTTTTGTAAAAATAAAAAATATCAGTAAGAACACTGGGTTATATATCTAACTGTTCTTCCTTTTATTTTTATATATACATAGAAATTTAAAATATATATATTTTTTGTATATGTTTTAGGTTGTTGCGGGGCCGATAAGAATGTCGCCCCCGCAAGCGAAGAAAAGGTGAGAAAACAGCCAAGACAATGAGAGGACAAAGGCAGAGGCATGATAAACAATAACGTTGAATTTATTTGGTTCAAAGTGTACAAGAGAAATGTATTGGATTCAGTGTCGGGTCCCAATGTGACCGGTTTCCTTCAGGAGAAGTTGGTTCGGTTGAGACGAGTGTAGGGTTTGGTCGACGGCGATAGCGGGATCAAATAGTTGACAAAAGCTGGTTGGTCGAAATCGCACGAAGATTTGGTGAAGTCAGAAAGGTGATACACCGCGAAGACGGGGTCGCGC
>OZ038512.1:3927543-3975043 GCA_964036315.1 Acanthosepion esculentum | reverse complement strand
TCGATCTGAAATATCAAATATATATATATATATAAAAAATATAAATAAATAC
Organism: Acanthosepion esculentum; assembly: GCA_964036315.1. Classification (NCBI taxonomy): domain Eukaryota; kingdom Metazoa; phylum Mollusca; class Cephalopoda; order Sepiida; family Sepiidae; genus Acanthosepion; species Acanthosepion esculentum. Next base: position 3,974,991 of record OZ038512.1, on the reverse strand, counting down.
TTTCACAAAAAACATTCAATTTTTTTTAATTTGCAACTTTCCCGTTGTTTTTTCTATATATACATATTAAGAAAGTATACGTGGCTTCTCATTATGCTATATATATATATATATATATATATATATATATATATATATATATATATATATATATATATATATATATATTTCCCGTTTGCAGTTTTCATTTGTGTCGAGTTGTAGGCGTATGTTCACGCGTGCGTTGCATGTGTGCCTGTGCCTTTATTGTCTTTGACCTTTGTCCAACTCGGAGAAAATAACTCGTCAACGAATACTTATAAACGTAGACGTGTCCACGGCATCAGAATAAAAAACACAAAGAAGAAAGAATTTGAAAGAAAAAAGAAATATGGCGGCCCGATTTTTACGTCACTTTTCCCCAGGGCCAAACACGAAAGTTGGACACAGGCACTGAATAATGACCAACACACACACACACACACACACGCACAAACACACACACAGACACATATATATATATATATATATATATGTGTGTGTGTGTGTGTGTGTGAGAAGAGACAGAACTAAACTTTGCCAGTATTAATGTACTTGCAATCCTTTAGGATTTTAAACCCGTATTTATCCTACCAATACTGACGCATAGATATGAAAGATATTTTTCACTAGGCTTATCTTCGTCCAACTCATAACGAAATGGGGTGGACAAAAGTATTGTGTCTGTCTTCTAAGTGATATGCGTTTGTCTGCCTTAATTTGTTTTGAAAATCGGCCTCAAACTCCTGACATTTACGTAGGTTCAAACACAGGCGCCGATTCCAACTGGAAGGTTTCTATTTTTACATCCAACGAATATCGTGATAACAATAAGGAACATTAAAGAGATGATAAAAAAAATCAGTCACATTTTTTTTTTGTTAATCAAATATCAATTAGCGATAATTATTACTGTTTTTTTTTTAAATTTAAATGTTTCCTTTTTCTTTGTACTATGACAGATATCATTGACATTACTGTTAATAGAATATTCGGAAAGTAATTACATTACATGGATGAATGCTAGACTTATAAATGTATAAGTCATCCTTCGTATGATGATAAACTACATCTGGCAGCAAGGCCTCTGATCGGGAGATTGGAGGTTTCTCAAGCGAGGAACATTCTCTTAATTGTCGTCCTGCGTATGACGATAAACTACATCTAGCAGCAAGGCCTCTAATCGGGAGATTGGAGGTTTTTTAGAGCGAGATCAAATCAAATCATAAATATATAAAATAGATTCCTTGTGTGGCATGGGGCAGAGTCGTGTTGCTAGACATAGGGTCTTCAAGCATCACCCTCTTGAGCCAGGGTAACACTACCTCCTCAAGGCACGATGTAGGTCTCCATGTTCAGTCTGAGTCCCTCACCAAGAAATTCGGAATCTTTTCTTATCAGAACGATTAGAGTGAGTTTTCCGATCTGCCTTAGCTTCGTAATCACCATTAGACTCATCCAACTATTTTCGAATCCTCTGTACTGTCCTCAGATTGGCATCCAAACACGCTGAATTGTTTGCATTGGAGCTTCTGGTTCGAATGCCAAGCAGTACAGAATACCGTTTCCAAATTTCTGGAGGAGTGACTGTTGCTCTTATTCTCACAGACAGTGCCCAACTAACCCTATTATATTCTTCAGTTGACAAAATCAAAAACGATTAACGCGCATGCGCGAAATTAAAAATATAAAATGGCGACAATTTACCCATCGTACCTTGTAGGCTTATTTTTAAGGAATCTTTGGCGGTACAGAGTTAAATATTTTAAACTTTTCATCGTAAAAATAGAATCTCGGGTATTCATTGGAATCATTAAATACGAATGTTTTCAAAAACATTTTTCTTATTGTTTATAGGTGGAACACGGTAGAATAAATTAATGTTTTTTTTTCAATTTTTTTGTTTATATCACGATGATTGCTTATGTCCTGATTTTTTAAAAATTCTCTTATTTCTTCGTTGACGACATGTTTGGCTAAATTATTATTGATCAATCTTCCGTTAATGTTTGTTCATTTCTCTCTAAATTACTGTGTGCAAATTAGAAATCATTTTTACTCAATTCATCGTGTTTCTTATCTGTGAGGACGTTCGCTTCTGTAATTAAAAAGACAAGAGTTTATACTTGTGTGTTTCTTTATACATGGATAGTATGAAAAAAGCGTTTAATCAAGTACCCCGTAAAGAACGATTGGAAGTGCTCGTTAACCAGAGCATATTTGAGAAGGATATTAGAATAATCCAGAACTTATACTGGGAACAATCCGCCTGCATACGGATAGAAAATTATTTTTTTAAAAATTTGTTTGATTTTGTTTAGCGGCATATGAACACCTTCATGGGTTATTTAATGCCGAAAGCTAAATATTTTGAACACAATTGTATGCCTTCAACTCCAGATAAAATTTATTGTTGGTCATTTTCCTTTGAATATGTATTGTTAGTAATTTTGCTATAAATAGGTACTATTGGTTGGTTGATTTTGTTTAGAGGCACATCAACACCTCTATGGGTTATTTCATGCAGAAATCTAAATATTTTGAACACAATTATATACCTTCAACTCCGGATAAAATGTATTGTTGGTCATTTTCCTTTGAATATGTATTGTTAGTAATTTTGCTATAAATAGGTACTATTGGTTGGTTGATTTTGTTTAGAGGCACATCAACACCTCTATGGGTTATTTCATGCAGAAATCTAAATATTTTGAACACAATTATATACCTTCAACTCCGGATAAAATGTATTGTTGGTCATTTTCCTTTGAATATGTATTGTTAGTAATTTTGCTATAAATAGGTACTATTGGTTGGTTGATTTTGTTTAGAGGCACATCAACACCTCTATGGGTTATTTCATGCAGAAATCTAAATATTTTGAACACAATTATATACCTTCAACTCCGGATAAAATGTATTGTTGGTCATTTTCCTTTGAATATGTATTGTTAGTAATTTTACTATAAATTGGTACTATTGGTTGGTTGATTTTGTTTAGCGGTATATAACTTAATACAAGGATCTTGAAATCGAGGTGGCCGGAAAATTCTGTCACGGAAGATTTGGTAATTTTGACAAGGAAGGAAAATTCGGTAACTAGGAAATAAAAGTAGATAGAAAATTAATTTTAGGGTCGTTCTGGTGTGGGGATTTGGGGGCTAAGCCCCCTCCTGTATATTTTTAAATAACTTAAAATCGTAGGTACAGCAATACCAGGGCCATACTTGCAGAAGGGGGCTAGGACTCCTTAACCAATATTTTAAAAAAAGTATTATTAACTATGGGGTACTAGATAAAACCCCACTACACCAGAGCTAGATGGGAGGTTTAGGGGGCTAAGTCCAGCCTCCAATATTTTTAGATAAATATTTTTTTAAATAAGTATTGATTTAATTACTATCCTCTATTTTTTTCAAGCAAATAAATTTATTTAAGTTATAGTTAATTTCCCGTATCTTTTTTTTTAAATGATTATTTTAATAAAAAAGTTGTAAATAAATTAAGTTTTAAATAATTATTTCTTTTTAAAGAAGCAAAAATTATATAGCCTCATTTCTTTACCGAATTTTCCTGAATTCGAAATCGAATTCTCAAAAATGTGGCACATGAGGAGCCCTCGGATTGATTGGGAAAGTATCCAATAGATTCATTGAAGGGATTCCTGGTATCCCATACCTTAAAGAAATAAAAAAAAATTGTATCCACACCTTATGAAGGGCTTTATCTTTCCCTAAAAAAATGTTCAATGGAAAATGTCATGAAGCCATTTCTGACCTTAGGTCTCTGGGCGGGACCCGGAAAGAAATGTGTACACACCAGAAATCAAAGAAAAGAAATAATAATAATAATAATAATAATAATAATAATAATAATAATAATAATAATAATAATAATAAAAATGTGGCACATGGGAACATCAACAATCCCTGTTGTCGTTGGAGCCCTCGGATTGGTTGGAAAATATTCCACTAGACTAATTGAAGGGATTCCTGGAAGCCCATGCCTCAAAGAAATACAAAAAATTGTTCTCACGAGTACAGCCCACACTTTACGAAGGACTTTATCTATGTAAATTTTTTTTTTTTTGTCAATGGACAGTGTCATGATGCCATTTCTAACCTTAGGTTGTCTGGGCGGGACCCGGAAAGAAATGGGCACACGCCATAAATCAAAGGAAATAAATAATAATAATAATAATAATAATAATAATAGATTCATTGAAGGGATTCCTGGAAGCCCATGCCTTAAAGAAATACAAAAATTGTACTCACAAGTACAACCCGCACCTTACGAAGGGCTTTTATTTATGCAAAATATGTGCGATTTCTTTTAAAACCGTTCTGTCAGAAAATGTCATGATGCCATTTCTGACCTTAGGTTTCTGGTTGGGACCCAGAAAGAAATGAGATCATACTAGAAATCAAAGGAAATAATAATAATAATAATAATAATAATAATAATAATAATAATAATAATAATAATAATACTGCAATGTATCTTTGAAGATATTCGAAAAGCTGTCAAAATACAAGGACCTTGAAATAGAAATCTCAAAAATGTGGCAAATGGGAACATCAACAATCCCTGTTGTATTTGGAGCCTTAGGACTGGTTGGAAAAGATTCCATTAGACTAATTGAAGGGATCCCTGGAAGTCCATGCCTCAAAGAGATACAAAAAATATTCTGAAAAGTACAGCCCACACTTTACGAAGGGCTTTATCTATATAATATTTTTTTGTTTTTTGCACTGGAAAGTGTCATGGTACCATTTCTAACCTTAAGTCCCTGGGCGGGACCCGGAAAGAAATGTGTAAACGCCAGAAATCAAAGAAAATAAAAACAATAATAATAATAATAATAATAATATCCGAATATTCATTCTTTCAGACATTTGTCCACTTCGAAAACATATCACTTTTCGTCAGTATTCCTGCGTTCGTTTTGGCTAGACTCGAACGCCGACATGAGTCGTCAACCCCGATGTCTCCGACAGGAAGCTAGCCAAATATACAGATTAAGTTGGGCTTAGGAAACAAAGTTAAAATGCTAAAAAGTTTGTCGGCCGTCAAACATGGCGGACAGACAGAAATCATTCCGAACTGGGCACTTCTTATTGAATAAGTCAATACGCTCGCCCTCACAGGAACATTGGTATGGACAGGAAGTTAACGAGACTAGCCCTATACATTTGTCTGGGCTTTTACGTCTGTAGTAAAAAGAGAATTGTGGGTGGGGCGACGCTAGCCGATATGTTGCGAGTAAAGAAACGGAATAAGCAAAGCAGATCATAAAAGTGTTTTTAGCGTACATTTCAAAATCTTATTGTCTCGAAGTAAAACGAATTATGGATAGAAATAAAGAAAGATGAAAAGATCTGTTTCGTAATATCTAAGAAGATTAGCGTGGCAAGGCACGAGAATGGAAAAAAGATTGTGCAACGCCAATATTTCAAGCGGGGATTGACAACCAGTCAAAAGAATTATAACTTTTCTTACACATTTTTAAATGTATCTCTGTATTTTTTTTTATTTAACCTCAAGGACAAATATCGTCAAAACGATCCATCAACTATGACAAAAACCATTAAGCAAGAGGGCAGAGGTCGATTTTGGAAGCGTGGTATTTCATTATCTATCTATCTATCTATCTATCTATCTATCTATCTATCTATCTATCTATCTCAGTTCTTTTCATATCTATCTATCTATCTATCTATCTATCTATCTATCTATCTATCTATCTCAGTTCTTTTCATATCTATCTATCTATCTATCTATCTCAGTTCTTTTCATATCTATCTATCTATCTATCTATCTATCTATCTATCTATCTATCTATCTATCTATCTCAGTTCTTTTCATATCTATCTATCTATCTATCTATCTATCTATCTATCTATCTATCTATCTCAGTTCTTTTCATATCTATATATATATATATATATAATAATAATAATAATTATTATTATAAGAGATTATAATAAAAACATGCTGAAATCGCTACATAAAAGCTTTCATGTTTCAATACTATGATTGTACTTCTTCAGGTGATGGTAAGTAACTAGTGATTAAATAAGTTTTAAGGAAATTTAAAAACAAAGTGTTAAATCTTTTCCGAAAGCTAAGGGAGGGGGACATAAGGTCAGAATTAAAATTAGACTTGTAGGTATGCCTTGAAATGCTAAGAACAGAGGAATTTTACTCCATCTGTTCTCATTTATATATTTATATATATATATATATATATATATATATATATATATAGAGAGAGAGAGAGAGAGAGAGAGAGAGAGAGGGAGGGAGGGAGGGAGAGAGATAAAGCGACCATATATGGTCAATATATAAATGTAATTAGATAATTTTCACTGGATAGGAAATTCATGTTAGACAAAAAATGGCGGACTGATTAGCGGAAATATTTTAAGAATTAAATAAATAATTTTTATATCCCCTGGCTGAATAAGGATTAGCCGCTTATTTCCAAGTATGCCTATATCTACTAGGATGACTAGCTAATCCCTGTAGCAGACGTCTGCTCAGGCACATTTGCCTATAACTCAAATATAATGTACAGTAGGGCAGGTCGATTTTGGAACCGTGGTATTACACTAAAAGTTGCGGTTTGACATTTTAAATAATGAGACAAAAACTCTTTTTACAAATTGTTACCGTTTTGGAGGAAACGATTTTGAAGATGACATTTAGATTTCAAATTGTAGCGTTGAAATTTCATTTCAGTGATCAGCTAAAGCCTTACAGCACAGCCTTATAAAATTTATAATTTACAGAAGCTTTACAAATTCTGTATGAACAAGATGTATGGCACAAGCACATTATTACTAAATCATTGTGTCATCAAATTAGATCTTCATTTACTTTAAAGGGGAATTATACTAAACAATTTAGCGATATTATGACGAAATTTTCAATACACAATGCAAATTTAAAACATTTGGTCGTATAATTTGTGCCCAGCAGTATAATGGTGTTATATACACTTTTATCTACTTTTTTGTTTTTAATTCATGTTAGACAAAAGATAGTGCTGATTAGCCGGAAATATTTTAAGAATTAGTATTATCTCTAATTTTTATATCCCCTGGCTGAATAAGGATTAACCGCTTATTTCCGAGTATTCCTATATCTACTAGGATGGCTACTTAATCCCTGTGGCAGACGTCTGTTCAGGCACATTTGTTTATAACTCAAATATGGATTACAATAGGGCAGGTCGATTTTAGAACCGTGGTATTGCCCTTGGCACAAGCATATTATTACTAAATCATTGTGCCATCAAATAAGACCTTCATTTACTTTAAAAGGAAATTATACTGAACAATTTGGCTATATTATGATGTAATATATTATACAGTGAAATAGTTGTTGTATGATTTACAATAAACAATGCAAATTTTAAACATTTTGTTTTATAAGTTGTAATTAATGTTGTGTCGTGGCACAATAGTAAAAAGAAGAAAATCAAGTCGAGGTTGGTTTAAGGAACAAGTGTATTTAACATCACAGATACAAAGGTAGGAAACGGGTACTACTCAGCTAGGCAGTTGTAGTACTGTCGCTGCTTACGATGTTTAACAACACGCCCACGTGTGTCGAATGTGGCACAAGGCCGGTTTAATGTGGGCTTTCCGAGCCCGTAGGCTCGGGCAAAAATTGCCCGTAGAACCCGTATAAACGGGATCGGGGTGGTCAACCACCTCGAACGAGGCTCTACCCTTCGGCGGAGCCTCGTCCGAGTTCCTCTCTGCCCAAAGGCAGAGAGTTCCCCTCTGCCTCAGAGGCAGAGAGTTCGACCGAACAGCTGAGACGTCCAAAAAGGACTGTCGCTGCTTACACCCCGGGTAGGTATTACTGGCACTATATATAGGGAGAATCGGTGTAATTCCTTTGTGTTAGAAAGGCCGGTGTAACAATTAATAATTTATAAGTTATTCTATGTCTAGAAAATCAGCTCTAAATCATAATTAAAAAATGTAATAAAAGCAATGACATTATTTAAATAGAAAAGTTTTTAATTGTTTTTATAAAGTAGATGTATTAAGGACACTATTGTCTTAAGAAAATACATTTTTTCGATGAATAGTGAATTTTTACAATAATTCTTTTCATTTTTTTTAAATTTTAGTCATAAAAATTTATTAAGTTTTGAATCTTTTAAAAATCTGTATTAATTTCAGCCTTTTAGATTATATTATTATTAAGTGAAAACTATATTTATTAATTCTAAACTTAAAAGCTTAGTACAAAATCATCAAACACCTATATTTTAAAAAGATTTTTTATGTGTATAAACGTGCCAATTTTCTATGTACGGTCGACCATAGACGACGTTATCAGAAAATAAGAGCGATAATGTACTAAGTTTATAGTAAAAAATAATTAAAATTCAAGAAAACGTTAGACTAAGGAGAATATTTTTATAAATTTTTAAGACTACTGAGTAATTATATATAAAAGGCGCTAACATTAATTTAAATATTTTTAACTCCCAAAGCCCCCATAGAAAAATATCAATCCTCATCAAACTGTCAAAACTGCGAACACCTTAAATAAACAGCTACTGCCTGGTTAAAAGATGCATTTCTGCAATATTTTAAATTTAAAGTGAATAATAGTCGTTTCAAATAAGATTAATTATAACTCAAATCAGCTCATATTCCTCAAATAAAGTTTCAGAAAAGTACATTTTATTTTTGGCAGATTTTTTAATAAAATGAATTACATTGCAATTAAAATGGGCGCTAATCAGGTATTTCAGAAAAAAAAACTCTTTCTGGTCAATTTAAATTAGTTTTTGAAATACAGCAAAGTATCTTGCTTATTGGAAATATTAACTTTAATCTATTAGCTTGAAACTGAACTAAAAATATTGTAAAAGGAAAAATTTCCATTTTTTAAAATTCATCTTCAACCTTAGGTATCGTTTTTTTTTTGTTTTTTTTGTTTGTTTGTTTTTTCAAGTAATAATGCGCGGAAGCTTACTTAGTTAACGGCCTTTTTACTGATCTTCTTACTCGTTTTGATTACTGCGTAATTTTCGTGAAATTTAATTTAAAGGTCGCGCATTGCGCAGTAATCAAGACAAGTTAAAACTCCAGGCATTACTAGTGGATGAAAACGAATGTAAACAAAGCCAGTAATGGCGGCCGGGCTGTAGCCGTGATGCGAATAAGGCCAAAATTATATTGTCCATAACCCCTAAAACAGTTTTCTTACGCTAATTTTTATTGTTATTTTCAAAATAAGCATGCAGATTTACACCAGAATGAAAACTGTCATTACAATTGGTTTCCGGGGATTAATCTGCAATTTTATTTATTATTTTACCACAGTAAATAGATATTAATATTTAGCTTATTCATTTCTAACTTGATATATATATACCAAGCAGCGGTGGGAATAAGCGGGTTCGCACAGGTCCCCGCAAACCTGTTCTTTTATGTCCTAAGCGAACCCGTTACTAGCTGCAACCCGAAGAAACAAACTATTAATTTTAGATTTTGTCTACAAATTGCAGTCACATAATCGGTTGCGGATGTAAATTCAGGTGATCGAATAAAAGTTAATAGAAATTTCATGAACTGCTGAACCTACTTGAGCCAGATAATTGGAATATTCAAGAAATACTTATTCTCTGGAAAGCTGCGGAAGAAAAACTGAATGGCTTCCGTAAAATTCTTCATCACAATATTTCCATTAATGATTTTTGTTTTTTTTTGTTTTTTATAAGCGTTTCACCTCAAGCAAGGCGGGAAGCCACTAGCACGCAAGGGGTTACAGAGAGTTGGAGCGAGAGCAAATAGGAGTGATAGAGGAAAGGATGAAGAGAAGGATAGGGGATAGATCAAGGCATCTGGAGACGTCGATTGACATTACATTTGAATAGTTGGAGATTATAGCTATCAGGGAAACAAGAAATGGGAGTGAGTTCCACAGGCGAGAGGTGCGAGACATGAAGCTATTGGAGTAGAAGAGACGGCTACATTTAACAGTTTCGACAGTGAAAGAGTTAGAGCGAGATGCCAGCCTAGTTGAACGCTTAAATTCATGAAGTCTGGGAACCAGCGAAAGCAGCTCATTGGAGCAGTTGCCGTGAGAGTATTTGTAAAAAGACAGATGGAGGCGACGGTACGTCTGTGAGAGAGCGACTGCAGACGAGATGCCAGATCAGGGCCAATTACATTGCATATCCGTCTTTGGATTTTATCAAGGACCTTGAGACAAATAGAAGGGGCTCCAGACCATATATGGCAGCAATACTCCATGCAAGGGCGAATTGTTGATTTGTAGATTTGAAGGATTGACTCCGGCGAGATAAATTTCCTGGCGCGGCTCTGGGAGTCAACTTTCCTTGCGGTGGACGAAGCTATTGACTCAATGTATTTGTTCCATCTCAGGTCAGCAGTCAATGTGAGGTCGAATAGCGGCAAAGAGGAGCTAACGAGAAGTTGGGCGCCAGACATTCAAATGGGGGCGGGCAGGGATGGTTCTCTGTGATGAGTAATAGAGAGCAATTTTGTTTTTGAGGCGTTAAAGTTAACCAGCCAATTCCTGTCCCAGTTCACGACCGATTGGAGGTTCTTTTCGAGACAAACGGCCAGGTTATTTTTTTCAGCGACATTAGATTTGTTTTTGAGGCAGGAGTAAATTGTAGTGTCGTCCGCGTAGATGCCTACTTGGGAATCAAAGACATTTTCGCGACTCTGTGGAAAATATCCAGAAAAACTTTTATAATCCTGCAATTCTTAAAAATGTACAAAAAGCGAAAACTATTCTCAATTCGATTGATAAAAAAAGACAAGAAGAGGTTTTTTCAAGAATGAATATTATATATTTAGATAATTTACATTATTCGAGCTGTTATCCTCATCTTCATTGCCATATTCACAAAGTTTCAGCCGTTCTACACACCGGCCTTCTTCAGGTAATCGGAATTTCGAACCCTTTATTTTCTCCACCGAGTTGATTGTTCTAGTTCCACATGCCATGCCTCTTCCGGATGTCTCAGTTATTTCCCTTTAACTTAACATTCTCAAGGACACATGGCCCAGTGGTAAAGGCGTTGGTTAAATCCAGTAATTAGACGCAAAGAATTGTAAGTTCAATACCGCAGTGGTGAACCAAAAAACTCGGACAGTTGAGTTAAAGGAAAATAACTGAGACATCCATAAGAGGCATGTAACGTGGAACTAGAACAATCAACCCCGGTGGAAGCAATAAAGGGTTCGGTTCGAAATTCTAAAACACCTGAAGAAGGCCGGAACGTGCAGCAGCTAGAAACGTTATGAATATGGCAATGAAGAGGATAACAGTCCGAATGATGTAAATGATATAAATATTCATAATACCTCATCTCAGAGATATAGAGGCCGAAAAGTTGCTGAGAGATCCTATCCCCTGAATAACGCCGGAGTGTACAACGACCGAAATGTTGTGAATATGGCAATGAAGATGAGGATAACAGTCCGAATAATGTAAATAATGCAAGTGATCATGATACCTCATCTCAGATATAAACGAATATTATATACTCAGATAAAAGAAGTCGTCTTATAGTAGAAAATGCAGCAAACATGATGACAATCTTATTGGTCGCCTTTTAGATTTATGGGATTCCACTCCTTTTGTTAAAACATGGCTTAGATGTAATAGAGAGGGGCAGCTCGTATCTTAGCACCGGTCTTAAAATAGATCGAAAAATAGACATATAAAAAAAAGGTTGATAGATTGATAGATGTTAACATCAATATTAACAATTACAATTGTGGTTTCGTCCACGACAACCAGTTTACCCTCTGCTAGGAAATGCACTCTCCCTTTTACATTATTACCAACATCATACTTACAAATAATCAACAGGCATTCATTGGTTAAACACCGTCAATCTAGCTCTCTGATTGGTCCTTCTCGACCAATCAAGTCACCCGCACATGCACGAGCAATTTTAGGCGCAAATGCTTCTCCGAGCCTGTCACATGATACGACATGCTATTTAAACCCAACACGTGTGATTCTTTCTCAGAAGACACAGCAGCAGAAGAATTCTCTGTTTCGACGCGGACTCTCGAACCTAACTTCTCTTCGTCACTCAACACCACTGCCAAAATGTGACTCTCAAGGAACTCCCGTCTTGACTAACGCAGTCAGACGTTAAAGAACTTTACAACATTTCACACAAGTACAATCTCTGAATTCTTACCAGCTTGTCCAATAGACAATCTCTAACATGCAACATACTCAATCTTCTAAACTGCATTTTAATAATCAACTCTTTCGTTATGTGTCGAGATACAAATAAAACCTAATCAAAGGGACGCAACTCAGTCTCACTTTTCAGTTCGCATGCATATAATTTCAATACGTAATAAATTCAATTGTTATGTTTTTAACTCCATGTTCCTTTTTGTATTTTACCATTGCTAATGATTTCCACACCTTTCCTAACAAAAATAAATAATTGTGGGGAACAGCCGTTTCAACACGCAACTAACATGGCTAACCAAAACACACGCCATCTCACACAGGGCCCATTCCGCTACACAATCCTTTTATTCCGACAGACGAGACGTTGAAAGTGCCTCGCTGCTCTATCTCAGGCGAGCCATGTTCATTAGTTCCACCAACTCTAGCTTACACACTACCCGGAAAATTCGGTAAGAGAAAATTCTCTAATTTTGACACGGTAGGAAAATTCGGTAACTATGAAATAATGTAAATAGAGTCGATTGAAAATTGATTTTAGGGCCGTTCTGGAACGGGAATTTGGGAATTGGGGGCTAAGCCCATCCCCTCTATTTTTGAAATAGAGATGAGACTCTATTTACATTATTCGGACTACTGTCCTCATCTTTGCCGCCATGTTTATCGCAACGTTTCGGCCGTTGTACGCTCCGGCCTTCTTCAGGTAGTTGGAATGTCGAACTGAACCCTTTATTTCGCTCACTGGGGTAGACTGTTCTAAAAGAGCGAAATAAAGGGTTCAGTTCGACATTCCAACCACCTGAAGAAGCCCAGAGCGTACAACGGCCGAAACGTTGTGAATATGGCGACACAGATGAGGATAACAGTCCGAATATGATGTAAATAGTGTACATAATGCCTCATCTCAGAAATATAGACAGAGATGAGGCTATATAGTTTAGGTTCTTTAAAAACAAATAACTATCTAAAACTTATTTTATTTTCATTTTGGCGTCATTTAGACGACAATATATCCATCGCACCCTGTATATCTGTTAAAATGAGATGTCAGCGTTATTTTCATTTTTGTGTAATTTAGGCGACAATTTATCCATCGCACCCTGTATTTATCGGCCGGAAATAGACGATGTTTTATTTGTTTATTTGTTTCCAGAATAAAACTGGTGATCGGTTGGACACTTGAATAAGAATTAGTAAAAAACAAAAAAAAACAAAAAACAAAATCAAAAACAAAAACAAAATCTCTTTCGTAGTGGCGTAAAGAAAAAAAATAATTTCCTTTCCCTTGAAGCACGAGATGTGGACGCACATGGCCGGCACCTAAGTAGATGTGTAAGTCGAGAACAAGAAAGAAACTTTACCGAATTCCTGAGGTCTAGGACCAGCTGCTAGTAATTACAAGAACGCAGTGGACGAGTTAGTTTTAAATAAACGCGAAGAAATTGAACTCCGAGAAATAAGGCAGGAAATTAAATTGCGGTTTCACTTTATGGGAGAAGTGAACATGAATTATTTATCGATATTCTTTAAGGCTGTGAGCGAAAATGATACAAAAGCGCAAAGAAAAACCTCAGATAACTCACAGCCAACTGACACTGTATTGAAGAGATCCGATTCAAACATTTAAAAACGCACAACCAGAAAACGGCTAGAAAAAAAAACATTCAATACAGATACGATTCCAATGGCGCGTACGAAAACATCAAAATAATTTGAGCTTTTCTCTTTGGCTGATTCTGTTCAGTATTTGGTTAAAAAGGTATAAATTAACATACCATAGCCTGTGTGATCAGAGAAGCTGATGAAGCTCAAACTTCAGGTGTTCTAATTCCTGGAGCAACTTTATCCCAGGTAAGAATAGATTACATTCAGTTAATTAAGTTATGTGTCATGCGTGATACACGCTTAGGCGATCATGTATCTTTCTCTACATGACTGAGTAGGCAGATTTTTTCCCGAAGTAGATTGCCATTTCTTTCTGCAGTAGACCAGTTGCCATCCAAGGTTATAGAAACCGGTCTGTCCTGCTATTTATCCATAGCTGGGGGGAGAAGAAGAGGATTCATACCTTTCTCAAGTGAATGAATGTAATGGATTCAACAGGAATTCGAACTCGGCTTTTTGAATTTTGTTAAGAATGTCGAGTTGTAGAGTAGGGGCAACAGATCAGATATGGCGGAAATATTCAATGTACCAAGGAATGGTAGATTTATAAATGTGCAAAACAGGGTCTATCTTTTTTTAACATGTCACCCCAGGCAACGCAGTAAAGACACTAACTTTCATTCTTTGTTCATTCCGTCTTTTTCTTTCTTTCTTTCTTTCTTTCTTTCTTTCTTTCTTTCTTTCTTTCTTTCGTTCTTTCTTTCTTCTATTTTCTTTCTTTCTTTCTTTCTTCATTCCGTCTTCTACGTTCTTTCTTTTTTTTCTTTCTTTCTTCTCTTTTCTTTCTTTCTTTCTTCATTCCGTCTTCTACTTTCTTTCTTTCTTTCTTTCTTTCTTCATTCCGTCTTCTACTTTCTTTCTTTCTTTCTTCCTTTGTTTCTTTCTTACTTTCTTTCTTCTATTTTCTTTCTTTCTTTCTTTCTTTCTTCATTCCGTCTTCTACTTTCTTTCTTTCTTTCTTTCTTCATTCCGTCTTCTACTTTCTTTCTTTCTTTCTGCCTTTGTTTCTTTCTTACTTTCTTTCTTTTATTTTCTTTCTTTCTTTCTTTCTTTCTTCATTCCGTCTTCTACTTTCTTTCTTTTTTCTATTTTCTTTCTTTCTTTCTTTCTTTCTTCTATTTTCTTTCTTTCTTTCTTTCTTCTATTTTCCTTCTTTCTTTCTTTCTTCATTCCGTCTTCTATATAATAAATGCGAATGTCAGTGTGTCACTGTCACAGTTTTTCAACTTTCCGACATAACTCTAATTTTCAATAACTCATGTTCAAATGAAAAAAAATACTTTTCTGAAATTACAGTGTTTCAAAATAAAATTGTCCGTGTTTTCAATTTTACTCCTAGAGGCCATAGCCCAACACGTCATACCATTTTGAAATCAAACTGACTCTGTGAGCAAATTAAAAACATTCTGGGCCAGACCCGGACGCGCAATCCTGAGATTCTGGATCCCCAACTTTTCATCACTGCAATTGTTTTCGTTGATTTTTGTACGTGTTTTTTTCTGTGACGATTTTTATAGCACATTTTAAGACTATATTTCTTCATATATATATATATATGTGTGTGTGTGCGCGTGTGTGTGTGTGTTTTATCTATCTATTATGCGTTGAAAATTTAATTATTAATTAATTTTAGTCCTAATAACAAAAATTGCCAAAAAGAATGTTACACGGTTCTGTTTTTATGGAGTCGATAAAAGATTTTTTTTATTTTCAACAAAGCGGCACTTCCTTTAATATTACGTGTACATTTAATTATATGTAAATTAAAATATATATTTAGAATATTGTAATTCTTTTTTTACGTCAGTGTAGAAGACATACGAAGATTCAAAATAAAATAAATAAATCCGTTGTCCACTTAAATATGATTTATTTTAATCGATTTTTTCATCCATTATTATATACCATTTTATATCTCTTCAATTTGCTTTTATCTTTCATTAATTTATTTAGTTCGTTTTCTTTCTTCCCTTTCTTCTTTTTATGAAAATTGCTTCTGTTACTTAAATCCTTCATTGTACACTTTTTTCTTTCGTTCGTTAATCTCTTAAATTTTGATCAGATTTTTCTTCTTTTCATCGTCCATTTTTTTCTTCAGATTCATTGTTCCTCTTTATTTTCACTATTTTGTTTGTGATTTCCGTTTCTCTCTCTCGTTTTTCAAATCCTTGTTCTTTTTCGTTTTTTTTTTTTTCCATGAACCTGTCCATCTAAAGAGGCGACCTTATCACTGTTTTCTTTTTGTTATTACGTCAATGCCATTTAAAAGCGTGGAAAAATCTGCTCATCGAACCAAATGTCTCTCCGAATTATATAACGAGGGTCGGATGTCATCTTTCGTTCATTGTCGAAGTTGAAATCTACAAAGGTTTTATGCATTGTGTACAAACGCCATGTACTATCTGAGGCCATGATAAGCACAAATCGCGCCACTAAGAGTCGGATTGAGAGCCACGTGACAAAGATGGCGGACATTTTACATGACTTTTCTTTGTATTTTCCTCTTTTATGTTTGCTTGTTTCTTTTTATTTTTTCTCTCTTTTGTATTGCACACAGTCTTTGTCATTTCTTTCTATGTCAGGTAAGTTATCGATTTTATTTGAAAAGACTCGTTTTCTTCAGATATTAAACAGAAGTAAACCATCTTATTGATAAATTCAGTGGGAGCAAAGGAAGGCAGTTGGCTTACTGCAGAGCTAAACAAATGAACGTATGTCTTTCCAGCCGTTATTTTTCTTTAAAGACAATACCCCTTCAGGTCAGAGTCGGTCATAGCACTTCATGGGATCCTTTTTCTTTTAATATCCATGAATTACCATGACTTCTTAGGAAAGTTAATGGAGCGACCTATTTTTTGCTTCTCCACTTTAGAATTCAGATCTGTCATTTGCCTAGACTGGTTCCCAGCCAAGGCTAGAGTGACTAATTCGTCCTGTTATTTATCCCAGATCTTGGTAACTAAATGTTATTTTTAAATGACATTCATAACATCCCTTCATAACATAGGTAGCCAATACTCTCCACAGCTTCTTTTTCTTTATTACCCCTAACTTGTTTTCCTGCTGTGATTTCTCTGGGAAAATAGATGATTATTTTCGCGTCTGATAATAAATTGCATGAATATCAACGATTTATTTTCCCTGGCTTTCTATAACGTTTCAAATAAATTGCGCATTCAATCATAAAGAAAAATATTCACATTTTAATTTGATGAATTCTTCAAGAATTTTCTTTTTGTTTTTTGAAATGGAAACCGAACATGGAGTATTTCATGGAGAGAAAAGAAATTTTTGATTTGTTTTTGTTTTTTGTTTTATATTGATGTTCTCTATGTACAAGGCCCAAGAGCCACTCAAGGTAGAGAATCACAGAGTAAGATCTGATGTCGAGAAGATAACGGTTAAACCATCTCTTGAACAGGTTAAGATTGTAATGATCGGGAAAGCATCAGTTCTCGGTTCCAGAGCAGCGGTTCGTCGGAAGAAGCTTACATCTCACCCAAATGAACACGAAGGTGGTTCGCTAAAATATGCATAGTATGGCGGGTTTTAAGTCCTAAAGGTTAGAACTGGTGGAACTAAGTTTTTAAACTGGTTTCCTGTGAAGGCCAGACTGTCCAGTCGACGTAACAATACCTGGTGATGAGGAGAAGAGTTTGCTTCCTGCAATTTCTGGGGGATGCGTGCGAAAATGAACGGGATAGACAAGGGTGGAATTCGAACTAGGTTCGCTGACTTCATTTTTCGCGTCGTTAACCGTTGCACTACCCGTTTCATCCATGCTTCAGGACTTTAATATAAAGAAGTAGAAGTGCATTCGTCTGTAGCTGTTTGTATGCTGGCTTTTTCATGTCAGAATTCTGATGCTACCATCTAACACAGTACTACCTGTCACATGATAGAGTCATCAGCGATTAAACCGCTTCCCCTATCAAGCTTTTCTGGTGAGAAGTGCAGCTAGACACGTAGCAGGTTTAAAGGCGGATGGACTATCTTGTAGGATCCAATACCATTTAACACACGTATGCAGACAGTACAATGATAACACTGCATCGCTGAGCAGATGGCTTCCTTGAATAAAGTCAAAGTTCCGAGTGGAGGGGTTCAATGACCAAGGGGAGTCTTCAAGCTGGAGGACATCGGCTGTGGTTTGAACCGGGGAGGGATGGAATCCACCAGTTCTGCTATACGAAGACCTGCGCATGAAGGAATGAATACTTTTGTGATGTCAACCAACACTCGTTGCCACTTTTTTTATGCCAATTTATACACTTTGTCATTTTCGTTAATGCTCGATGTAGTAGAGACTTTGTAATCGCAGATACAACAATACTAACGCCGTTGAACAATACTGGTGTCAGATGTAATACATGTTTAATGTAGTTTGTAAACACATCTAATACATATTAAATTTGATGAACAGAAATAAATGTTGTTTTTTTTAATTGTCCGATTTCGCTGAAATTGATAATTGCGGGACATCCTGCATTTTCTGAAATTTGCTACTATGCTGTCATTTCTTGCGAATGAGAGTGGAATGGATTTCCGTTACGTTCTCTTTTGTTTCGAATTCAGAATCTTCTTTCTCCTAGACTGGATGCTACTCAAGGCTAGAGGGACCAGGCTGATCTTTTAAGTGTTCGTAAAAGTTATTCCGAATTTGAGCCTTGCCCCATAGATTTTAATATCCAAGCCAACAGCCATTACCTTAACCGCTCCACCAATTGTTACTGGCGTGAACAGACAATGAATGAAACATAATAACATGCAGCTAGATTTTATCGGTGTGTAGCCAGTATATAACCCTAGTATATATTTATTCGCCCTCCCCATTAAAGGAGGAGGTGACGCAAGTTCGATTTTTAGGTGGGTAGCCCATATACACATGGACCAAAAAAAAGAGCCCCTCACGCTGGCGTCAATTTTATTGTTGTAACCATGGGAAGGTTACTGAATAGAATAATCAAACGAAGGTTGGTAATGAACAATAATACTTAGGAGAAGAACAACACATATAAGATTCGCCAGCGGCGCGTAAAAGAACTAGTTAACTGCTCGAAGTGAGTCAAGTGAATTCCACACTCTAGGATATCTACCAACCGGCCCACGCAGTCAGATGTGGCACAAGGTCAAATTTAATGTAGAGTATCCGAGCCCGTAGGCTCGGCAAAATATTCCCTGTAGACCCCGTATAAAACGGGGTCGGGTAGCTGTTTCCCGAGACGAGACTCTGCACTTCGACATAACCTCATCTGGGGATCCTCTCTGCTCGGAGGCAAAGAGTTTGACCAGCACAGCTGGAGACGAATCTCCAACTCGAGACCAACATACAGTATTACTACTGTATTTATGTGAATGGGATCATGCTCATTATCGTCCGTAGGTATGCTACAACAATTACATAGATCCAACTTCTTTTACTGCAATGAGGGAGGTACTGTTACAGGTCTGGAAACCCCGGGACTGGAAACCCCATCTCCCATCTAAAAAGTTGAGAACCGTTTTCGAAACAGCTCTTATTGGTATATTTATCCGGATTATGTAACACAAGATCGTTTTAACACATAGATATGTATATGGGTCAAAAACAATTTCTTTGTTACCTATTCCTTGCGCTCACTGTCAGGCTAGCACTGATATTACACTGACCCTTCCTCTCTTACTGTAATGTGGAAGGTGATGTCGCAGAGTGGGAGCCCATGGGACCGAGCAAATTTCCCCATCTAAAATCAAGAGAAACGTTACTCAACTTATTGCACCAACATTAACTCCAGACCCCACTGTGTCAGTAAGTATCGATCAAGTAGGTAGGTATTTACCCGGCCGCCCCACTACAGGCGAGATATGACACAAGGTCGAGTTTACCGTGGGGAACCCGAGCGTGTCCACTCAGAACAAAGACAAAAATTCCCCGAGTCGCCACAACCGTCTGTTGCGCTGGCCTCGGTGTGAGCACCGATCCCTCAATAAGAGGGTGCAACCTAGGGCAGCTGTTACTCCAGGGTTTTCACAGTGTGATTGCTCTTTTAGAAATATAGCTAACAAATGCCAGTTCCAACTAAATCAGTAACTTTTAATAAAAGCAAATATTTTAATAAATACTTTATTTGATGCCTATATTTCTGAAGTGCGGCAAACTATACTATTTACATTGTTCGGACTCTTCTCATCTTTATTGCTATAATTACACATTTTACCGATATTTTACGCTCCGATGATTCAGTTCAAAATTCCAACGTATATCACCTGAAGAAGGCCGAAGCGTTCAACGACCGAAACGCTTTGAATATATAGCCATAAAGATGAAAACAACATTCTGAACGATGTAAATAGTGTAAATGGTTATTTATTTGTAATTCAAAATTGTTATAATTGCTTTATATAAGCAATGTTTTTTTTTAATTAATCATGTTTGTACAGAAATAAACTATATACGACTAGTTAAAATCCAGTCATAAGTAAGAAAACATTTGAGCGTTCGTAATAATAAGCATTGTTATCGTCTGATATTTCAGATTACGAAAAAATGTTCAAACGTATTAAGAAACTTTTACGGAATTATTCAAATAAGTCAAAATAATCTGCTTAATTCTTCTTGAATGTGTCGTGTCCCTTCAGGGCGTATATCTCTCCATATCTTCTTGTTTTACTCAAGCTCATTAAATATGTTATGCGTTGTTTTCCTCTGATCCTTCTGCCTTCAAGAATTTCTGTGAGTATCAAATTTTCCAAGCCTTCCTTCCTCATTATGAGCACCAGGGACGTCATCTGTATCTTTCTGATGTTAAGTATTAGTTGTTGACCATGTTCGTCGTAGTCTATGAATATAGAATCCAGCGCAGTACGTAATCTGTTCAATGAAACAACGTTAAAGATTAACACTCGCGAGTCAGACACTCTACTGAATCTGACTATATTGCCAATAGCAGCAGCTGTTCCGTAATTCTTCAGTCTTCGAGGGTCTCGGGGGTTGGCAGTGAATATTCGAAAAAAAAACATGGCTGCCTTTATACACATCGAATTGAATATTTTGAGCTTTCTGATTGGTTAACCTTCTATTGGTCAACTATAAAATGAGTCAGCACATTTTGGTTCGCTCACTAGTACATTAAAGTACCCAAAAACTCTAAGATTAGTTTCCTTTTATTTCTATTTTCTCTAAAACTTCGTCGTAGCTCACATGTTCGGTCTACGGTATCCCCAGCATCCTTCTGCATAACCACATTTCTGCTGCTTCAAGTCTACTCTTCATCTTTGAGGAGGTTGTACAACACTCACTGCCATAAAGGGGGACATATATTACTTAGCAGTGTCATACTCATTTCCTTGTTTCTAGCGAAATTTTCTTATTTCTTATTACTCTGCTTAGCTTTTGAGATACTTCTTTGGCTATTCCAATACGCCTCAATACTCCAATAAGGTACACATTCTGAAAAAATATTCAGAATCTACCGACCTTTCGATCCTTAAAATGTATGAGAATAGTTACGTATGCAAATTACTCCGGTCCCGCGGAAATGAACAGGAAAGTTCCATAAGATTTATACTACGCTGTTTGAGGAATTCATCTTAGTAATTAATCAACTAACGGAAAATTCTAAGTTGACCAAGATCCCCATCATATTAAACATGTTTCATGACTTCACACTGGCGATATTTTATTCGTTTTGACGTGTTGATAACCAGTACAGCCGTCTTTTTTCATTACAAGATAAATAACGTTGGTACAAAGACTTACAATTTTTTGTAGATGTATATATTTTCATACTTGAAATTAAAAAAAAAAATAACCTGAAGAAGGCAGACATACTGTCGAAATATTGTTTAACATTGTCAAACACTTTTTTTCTTTTTTCAAATCTCAAGTATTATTATTATTATTATTATTATTATTATTATTATTATTATTTCCTTTGATTTCTGATGTGTACTCATTTCTTTCTGGGTCCCGCCCAGGGACCTAAGGTTAGAAATGGCATCATGACGTTTTCCACTGAAAAAAAAATTTACATAGATAAAGCCCTTTGTAAAGTGTGGGCTGTATTCGTAAGAGCAATTTTTTGTATTTCTTTAAGGCATGGGCTTCCAGGGATCCCTTCAATTAGTCTACTGGAATCTTTTCCAACCAATCCGAGGGCTCCAACTACAACAGGGATTGTTGATGTTCCCATGTACCACATTTTTGAGATTTCGATTTCAAGGTCCTTGTATTTTGATATTTTTTGAAGATCTTCAAAGATACATTGCAGTCTGCAGGGACTGCCATATCAATAAGGAGGCACCTTTTTTGTGTGCGATCGCTAATAACAATGTCTGGGCGATTAGCTTTGATTGTTCTGTCTGTGTGTATTGTGTAGTCCCATAAAACTGTAACAGGTCCTATCTCCGTAACCGGATCAGGGTGATGTTTATACCACTTATTTTTAGTTTTCTTCCCGTAGAAGTTACAGATTTTCCAGTGCAGATATTGGCCAACTCATGTCATGCCCGGTTTTATATTCAGTGGGGGGCCAATACGGTGCAACCTAATACAAGATGATCGATTGTTTCTGGATTATCGATTGTATTATTATTATTATTATTATTATTATTATTATTATTATTATTATTATTATTATTAATAATAATAATAATAATAATAATAATAATAATAATAATAATAATAATATGAAGACTAGAAAATTAATGAAATATTTCTCTTATGGTCTGCTCAATGTAGCAATGTCTAGACTAGGAAATTTAAGTGGACTTTTTTTTATCATTTCATCCCAAGCAAGGCGATAACGCCACTAAGACGCAAGGGGTTACTGGGAGTGAAAGAGAATGAAAAGACTTTAGAAGGAACCGGAAACCCAATCCTAAACAGAGAACTAGAGATAAACGTCTACTCTTGTTCAAAAAACTGGGGAGGTGTATGAACCGGACGGTATAGGCGAACCTATCCACTAGGATAATGGCAAAACGAAAAATAGATTTTACTGAAAATATTGTTTATAGAGAATATTTCAGATAAGTAAGGGAAGTTCTATGAAAACTTAACATTTCTCTGTTCGCAGGAAAAGTATTTTGATTATGGTGGACTCTCCCGTCGTATTTGACGTATGAGGGTCAAGCAGCTCAGTTCCTAGGAACCGACACCCCAGACACCAGCACATATGATTTGATTATACTGGTGAAGGCTTTGTTCAGAACTAACCTCACTTTTTGAAGGGCCGAATACAGACACCTGGTGCACTACGTGCCACAAGGTCCCTAAACGACCCTCCGCGGGTTTAGAATTCAAAGTTTTCCTTCTCCTACACCAGTTATCATTCAAGGCTATAGAACCCAGTCTGTCCTGCTAATTACCCATAGCTGGAGGGAGAAGAAAAGGATTCTAACCTTTCCCAAGGACATTAGTACGTAAGTTAATGTAATGGATTCGACTGGAATTCGAACTCGGCTCTCTGATTCCTTAATCCGATCCTCCTATATATATATATATATGAATATTTATATACATTATACATATTCATTTATTTTTTGAAAATTCCACAACCAAGTAAGTCGCTCTCTCTCTCTCTCTTTCTCTCTCTCTCTCTCTTTCTCTGCCTCATTTTCTCCCACTCTCTCGTATATATATATGAACTATGTAAAGTCTTCACCTATCTTGGTAGCAAAATCAACTACTGTGGAACTTTAGATGATGAAATCATGCATCGGATTGCTAAGGCTACCGGTGCTTTCGGCAAAATTCGCCATCGCTTGTGGAATGAGCGGGGTATTCGACTGGATACGAAAATTCGGGTTTACAAAGCTGTTGTCCTTGCCATCCTTTTGTACGGCTCAGAGTCATGGACTCCATACAAGTACCATATAGGTCAGCTGGATGTTTTCCATAAGAGCTGTCTGCATGCAATCCGTGGAGTTAACCTTCAAGATAGGACATCTAACGTAGACCCGTTTAACAGGTGTAATATTGGAGGAATCGAGACTTTTCTCATAGTCTCAGTTACGGTGGACTGGTCATGTTTTGAGAATGTCTGATGACAGGATACCCAAGATCCTAATGTACAGCCAGTTAGATCAGGGCTACAGGAGTGCAGGACACCCATGGCTAAGATACAAAGACAAGCTGAAAAGCAAATTGTCAGCAGTCAATATACCACATAACACCCTTGAGCGCTTAGCCTTGGAGCGGGTAGAATGGAGATCAACGTGTTTTAGTGGACTGAATCGCCTTCAAGAAGCGAGAGCATGATGTAAAAGGTCAGCCAATCTAACAGTGATCTCATCCTACAATCCCCCCTATCTCCATATGCGGCCTCCTTTGTAAATCACTAGTGGGTCTTAAGTGCCACTTAAAATTATCATACAAAATTTCATAACTGAATCAATTGGTTAAGTTGTCAGATCCTCATATATCGAAATCGACAGGAGAGTCCATATATATATAATGGACTCTCCCGTCGTATTCGACGTATGAGGGTCAAGCATCTCAGTTCCTAGGAACCGACAGCCCAGACAACAGCATATATGATTTGATTATAGTGGTGAAGGCTTTTTGCAGAACTATACACACTTTTTGAAGGGCCGAATACAGAGACCTGGTGCACTAAGTGCCACAAGGTCCCCAAACGACCCTCCGCAGTTTTTGAATTCGGAGTTGTCCTTGTCTAAGACTAGTTGCCATCCAAGTCTATAGATCCAGTCTGTCCTGCTATTTACCCATAGCTGGAGGGAGAAGAAGAGGATTCATACCTTTCCCAAGGGTATTAGCACGTAAGTGAATGCAATGGATTCGACTGGAATTCGAACTCGGCCCTCATTTTTCCCACCACTAAGTTCTTAGCGCCTTTTCTGTGATAACTGTTCTGAGGAGCTTTTCTCTTTGGTACCTAGACTTTATGAATTTAAGCGCAGTACTTGATTGGCGGCAAGGTCTCATCATCTTACAGTTGAAATATCTAGATATCACCGTAAGTTCTATGCTAGCATTTTCTTCACTTGCGCTTCTTGCTTCCGGCTTATTGCTTCTCAGTTCATTTTCATCTTCAACAATTTAAATGCAATGTCAATCGTTAACTTCTGTCTTCTTAATCTCTGTTCTTTTATTGTTTCATAAATTTAATGTTTTGTTTTCTCACACCGCACACTTAGTAACTCTTTGCGTCTTAGTGGCTTTATTGTCTTTCTTGGGTGAATGATTACGAATAACGAAGTACGTAGAAACAAGAAATTTAGAGAAACTAAGCAAGAATGTTGAACTGGTACTAATATTAGTATTTGTTGTATGGTAGTGAATGCTGGCCAGTGGCTCCACAGATGAAGAGATCACTTGAGGCAACAGGATATTTTTGAATCAATTACAATGATAAAAGAAGGCGAATGTGATTGATACAGTAAGAATCCCAAGAAAGCCTTTGAGATCTCAGGAGATTTGATCACCGTTGACCTCGAACTGAGGTCATGAAAACAATTCTTTTCTGGATGGCATTGAAAATCTGACCTCGGTCCGGACTCGAACACCTGGTGAATGGGAACAAAGTCGCTCCTGTGTGAATGCGAATCTATAATTTTGTTATGACAAAGACATGCGTCCTTACCTCACGCACACACACATACACACACACATACACACACACACACACACACACACGCGCGAAAAAGAAAAACAAACACAGACAGACGTAGACGTAAACACACACGCACATACACAGAGACTAGCGTACGCAAAACGCCGACGCACTTACATACAGAAACATATAGCGTATTTGAATAGCTACGTGTAATTCAATAAAAAAATGTCTTTTATCAATTTTTGGCCGAGTTTATTTACAACATGTCCCTGCACGTGAGTTAACATATGTGATAGGAATAACACATGTATACAAAGCTTTATTTACGCTGAAACAAGGCCGCTCATACAGAGTTCCCAATGAGGCTAAAACTGAAGGATTATTTAAAAGCATCATCATTATTTTTTTTATAATTATAATTTTTTGCTATGTTCTGTGTCCCTTTAAGATATGGGTGATCATGGCCCGCCACATTGTTTATAAGTTCTTAGTAAGCTTTATCTTTACGTTATCTCATTCTTAAAACGGTCCGTGACCCCCAAAATATTAAGAACATCCTTCTCTATAAATCCTCACCAGTAAGCTATCGTCCAGTTCATACACCTACCCAGTTTATTGAACAGGAGTAGAGGTTTATCCGCTCTTTCCTGTTTAGGATTGAGTTTTACTTTCCTTCTAAACTATTCTTCGTTCTTTTTTCACTTTCGGTGGCACCCTTGCGTCTTAGTGGCGTTATCGTCTTGATTGGGGTGAATTGATTTTATTTAGCAGTTCAACACATTTGCTTAGTGTTATGGGAACTTACCTGTAACGACAATGAACTCTTCTTGATACTATAAAGATTGCGCCTCTCAAGAGAGACGAGAACGAAGTGAAACGAGAAGAGAAGTGGAACGAGTCGAGACAATAGTAGTTCACTCTAAACCAGAATGACAGTCATACTAACACCACCAACGTCTTGTATTATTATTATTCTGTTTAATATATCTTTGTTATTCCTACTCTTGTGTTCGTGTTGTTCTTCCTTGTTCTAACCTTGGACCATAACAGATAGATAGATAGATAGATAGATAGATAGATAGATAGATATATAGATAGATAGATAATGAAAAGACCGGCATAGATAGATAGATAGATAGATAGATAGATAGATAGATAGATAGATAGATAGATAATGAAATGACTGAAATAGATAGATAGATAGATAGATAGATAGTGGTGCGAGGATAATCTTGGACCATAACACTTAGTTTCTCTAATTTACTTGTTTCTTCGTACTTTGCATTATTCAAACTTTTTAATATAAATTTTCCATTTGCTTTCAATGGAGATTTGTTGATGATTGTGATATCATTACCAGCGCCAAATTGAATCTCTATATTTACACTATTTTCACATATACAAATTTTTGTTAGGTTTTCTGTGTACGAAATTTTTTTCTGTGAGAACTTAGTCATTTAGTTTTTACAGCGTGACTTTTTATGTCCTCTTTTTCTACACTTGTAACATTTTTTATTCTTAAAGCGACAGTTGACTCCAAGATGTAAATTTTCACATATGAAACAATGGATTAATTTTTCTTTTTCCACATTTTTCTTTAGCTTGTATGTATGCACATTCTTTTTCTTAAATTTCTTCAGCATTGCATCTCAGATTTAAGATTCTCTGACATTCATCTGATATTTCATGTAGTGTTAATTTTTTATTCTTTTCAAGTTTTGTTAGACCTCTAGCACATATTTCTGCATGTTTATTCACCATTATCTATTGAATGAAAATTAACCCTTTAAACATATCCGGAGTCAGTTCATTTAATTTGAATCTTTCACACTCCTTGTTAATGATTCCAGTATATGCGACAAAATCTTTGTTTTCTTTTTTCGTCAAATTCATACACTTCCAACAAGTATTGAATAACAAACTTTTCTTGCTAAAAATTTTAGTCATAATATTTACTGTTTCTTCAAAGCAAACTTCTCCTGGCTTTTTTCGGTAGTGCAAAATTACAGTATTTTTCATGTTCTACCGGTGATAACTTCGTGGAGATTTAAACGTGTGTTCTTGTTTGATATTGAAATCTCCAATTCGTTACACTTATTTGGAATCTCTTCTCTTGCTGAAAATCATACATTCTGTTTTCTTAGACTTGATAGTCCTGTTAATCCAACTTTCCTTTACTACCTTGTCTAGAGGATCCTGTAGTTAATACCGGGCCAAGTGCGTATCTTACGATTTTGCACACCGATACTAAATCCTGGTAGGGGCTGCAGTTTCCACAGGACAGATTCGCTTAGGACACTGGAGGGTAAAGTGACCGACACGTCGTAACTGTAAATACCAAATTTTGTATACGATCCCCCCAAAAAACAGGGAATGAAAGAAAGAAAGAAAGAGACGGAGAGAAAGAAACAAATGTAAGTAAAAGAGAAAAAAATACAAAGGAAAAAAAGAAAGAGAAGAAAAAGAAAGAAAGAAATAAAGAAAGTATTGAGATGGAGGGAGAGAAATAAGGAAAGAGAAAGGGATAGAGGGGTGAGAGAGGCGATAAGAGAGTGAGAATGAGAGAAAGTAGAGTTGAGTGAGAGAGAGAGTGAACGAGGAGATGAGAGAGAGAGAGCGTGAGAGAGAGTGAGAGAGAGGAAATGAGTCAGAGAGAGGAGATGAGTCAGAGAGAGAGAGTGAGAGTAAGCGAGTGAGTGAGAGAGAAGAGATGAGGGTGCAAGAGAGGAAATAAGAGAGAGAGGTGATGAGAGAGAATGAGAGAGATGAGAGACAGAGGAGATGAGAGAAAGAGAGGAGGAGAGAGAGAAGAGATGAGAGAAGAGATGAGAGAGAGATCGAGAGGGGGAGGGAGAGTGAGAAAGAGAGAGAGGGGATGAGAGGGAGTAAGAGAGAGAGAGAGGAGAGACGAGAGGGGAGAAAGAGAGAAAGTAATAAATGCTTTACGAGATCAAATTCCCAAACGTTTCATTCTGGCTATTTTTCGTTGTTTTACTTGCTTTTGACAAAATTGCCTAATGTTCCTTCAGTTAATTTAAAATCAATCTGCGTAAAAATATTTACACACACACACACACACACACACACACACACACACACACACACACACACACACACACACACACACACACATATATATATATGTATTGACATCGACTCCACTTTTTGTCTTTTAGCTTGTTTCTTTTTAGTTTTTTCTATTGAACGTTGGCATTAATCAACAAGGTCATGACCCGGAAGTCAGGGACCGGAAACGGTCCGAGGATAAGGCAGAAAAAGCACCAGAGAGAGAGGAGGGGGTGAAGCGAATCGTTAACTTAAAACTAGACTAAAGGTGTTGTGAAAGAAAAAAATGACCCTTCTGTTCTCGGGTTCCATGAAATGGTTTTTTGGTTGTTTCTTCCTGTAAGGACTTTTATGGCCGGCTTCTACCTACCTAGAGCGAGACGTTGAACTCATCATTTGTACTTTCCCCCTTTTGATCTTTTATTCACAAGAAAAAAAACAAAAAAGAAGACAAGAGATTCCCAATACCCCGTCTGTAAATCGCCCGCTCGTCTTCGTTTTCTTATCTGTTTAGGTCTTTTATATATATATATATATATATATATATATATATATATATATATATATATATATATATATATATATATATTATTTCAAATGTAGTTGTGGATGCGACTAGATAGGTAGAACGACAGCGGTTGGACGCTAGAATTAAACAGCACGTGACTGCGAAAATACTTAATAAAACATTTTTCGTTGGTCGATTCCATTCGGAATACGTATGGGTGGTCGATAGCGGATTATCTTATAAAGAATCCTACTTGTGCTTTGGATTTCAGTGTGACCTAGTTTTCTGTTTTGGCCACAGTACACTCAGTATTCCATCTTAAGGTGTTGGAGACGCTGTACATCAGGTCCAGGCGACCGGCTCTTTGTAAACAAAGATACTGTTTGCTTGGGCTTGCTATGCTGTGTCTCTAGCATCTCTGTTGGTATTACTTTTATCATATATATATATATATATTTTTTTTCGTTCGATTGGCAGGGCCGAATTTACTGCTTATAAACTTCAATCTTCAATGAATCTCTCACGTACATTCATAACTGCTCATGGCGTATCAATGGCCGAATCGGTTAAGGCACGTCAGGCTAAATGACGGTTCCGTATAGGATACAGGTTCGAATCCTGTCGGAGGACGAATATTTTCTATGAAAATTTCTCGGACATTCAGGCCGGTAAATGTTATTTAATACTGTTTATTATAAACAGAGCATTTACTTAAATACTTGTATCTATAAAAAGAATGTTAAACATAAAATGTCTTTAAATAATTGTCGAACTTTGTCCATTTCATAATATATATATATATATATATATATATATATATATATATATGTGTGTGTGTGTGTGTGTGTGTGCATGTGTGTGTGTGTGTAATTATTTATTCAAAAATTATAATATAAATATGTTATAAAATCACTACAAAAATAGCCATTTTGTTTCAACACTTCAAGTGATGGTGTTGAATGTAGAATAAAGGGTTTTAAAAGGTTAAAATCAATCAAACACCCGTCGATAGGGGAAACGCTGCTACACAAGCTGCAATGACCAATCGAAATTCAAGTAAATGAGAATTCAAAAAACTTGACAACGAGCCTTAGTCATAATAATTAATGCTTTAATTATTAAGGTTAGACTAAAATAGAAATCATTCTAATTCATATTAAATTTTACTATAAAATTGAAAATTAAATATTACTAATTTTAAATTTTAAATTTAATCTGTACTAAGTTTAAAATATTATCAAAATATATAAAGAATAAATAAATAAATAAATATATATATATATATATATATATATATATATATATATATATATATATATATATATATATAGGGTGACCCAAAAAAACGGGAATTTTTGAAGGGCGTATTGCCAGACATGAGCAAGTGGCAACATTGCGAGACAGTGACCTTGAGCAAGTAAACATTTCGCCATTTTAGTAACGAGAATGAAATTCACAGTATCCCAGCTGAGATGTTGCAGCAGTCAATGAGGAATCTCAACAGCAGATTTCAAGAATGCATTCGTACAGGAGGACGCCATCTACAGGACGTCATTTTTAAAAAAATGAAAATTCCATCATTGTTTCTTAAATGGCATGTTTTAAGGTTTCAATTATATGAATTAAATATTTTTCTTCCATCACTCTTGGTTTTATTGGATTGTTAAAAAGTTCCCGTTTTTTCTGGTCACCCCGTATATATATATATATATATATATATATACATATATATATATATATATATATATATATATATATATATATATATTAAAGCATTTCACCCCAAGCAAGGCGGGAATGCCACTAGCACGCATGCGTTACAGAGAATGGGAGTGAGAGTAAAGAGGCGTGATGGAAGAAAGAATGAAGAGAAGGGCAGGAAATAGATCAAGTCATCTGGAGAAGTTGGCTGGCATTACATTTGAATAGTTGGAGATTATAGCTATCATGGAACCACGTAATAGGTAGGGAATTCCAAAGATGGGAGGTGCGAGACATGAAGCTATTGGAGAAGAGACGGCCACATTTAACCGTTTCGACAGTGAAAGGGTGGGACCGTGATGCCAGCCTAGTAGAATGTTTAAATTCATGCAGTTTGGGAACTAGCTAGTCGGAGCAGATACCGGGAAAGTATTTGTAGAAAAGACAGAGGGTGGCGACGGTACGTCTGTGAGAGAGCGACTGTAGACGAGATGCTAGATCAGAGCTAATCACATTGAATATACGTCTCTCTCTCTCTCTCTCTGTATATATATATATATATATATATATATATATATATATATATATATATATATATATATATATATATATAGTCCTTTTGAATTTGTAGGCCTGATGAATTGGATCGTGATTACGATTCCAATGTAATAAATTATAACCATGGAATATTAGTGTTTGAGCCTTTTATATTATATTCTTGCTCTGTACTCTTCATTGAGCTCGACCTTGATTTAACCTCTTGGAAATATATATATATATATATATATATATATATATATATATGTTGAAAACTAATATTGTCAATATTAACAATATATATATATATATATATATATATAATGTGTGTATATATATATGTATATATATAAATATATATATGCAATTTTATTTATATATTATTTATATATTATATATGCGTGGTACTTATTGGAAAGCGCTCAATATCAATGATAGAGCTAACTTATTTAGTTGGATTGATGTCAGTTTGTGACCCTGGTTTTCACGCTATTTGCGATCGTCATATATATATATATATATATATATATATATATATATATATTTATTTACTTTAGGGTATTACACTGAAAACATGTCAAAATCCCTACACATATGCGTATCAATGCATCTCATCAGATGATTGTATATATATATATATATATATATATATATATATATATATATATAGAGAGAGAGAGAGAGAGAGAGAGAGAGAGAGAAAAAGAGAGAGAGAAAGAAAGAGAGTGAGAGAGACCGAAGCAGAAGGAAAAAGTTTATAAACGTACCGTTTCGCTGTGATCTGTTTGATTTGGCTTTTTCAGGTTGGAATGAAAGAGAAAATGTCCGTATGGACGATGCGTTGGAATTTTTTGATCATCTGAACAATTCTTATTCATTCTATGTCCAGAAAAGACATCACATTGCTTATTCGAAGTGCCTTGTCAATCGTCTTCAAATAAACTTGTATACAAACATACCTACATAGACCGGGTGTAACAGCAAAATTGTCCAACTGTTAGATTAAGTTGTGAACGGTGTATCTTAGAAATGATTAAAGATATCTTACTGGAATTCTCCGAAGTTTTTATAACACTATTGGACTATACTTTGAACAATAAGAATGTATTTACCTTTAAGTTGAAATGATGATCCCTCCTTGCTGTTGTGACCTCCTCATCCAGTTTTCGTCTCAAACTGTTTCCTCTTTTTAAAAATTATTCCCAATTCTCTTGATGCTTCTTGAATGGTCTATGAATATGAAAGCTGAAGTATAAATATTGGTACCATTGCTGAAGGCCTAAATGATCTTTTTCCTCTCAACAGTAGGGAAGACACAAAACGATTTGCAATGCCAAGGCTCGAAAACGAGTTTGCAACCATCATATATTGATGAATTACTTAATTATGATTATTTCAAATCCTCTTAATCGTAACGGTTCGGGTTTCAATTCTCGGTAGTGGATGCGCACTACTGATGAGTCCAAAATATAGGACGAAACGACCGTCCAGTGCTTTCTGCATTCTGTTGAGGTTTCTTCTAGACTCGATGAATTACTTAATTATGATTATTTCAAATCCTCCGAATTATTTCTATCACTTGTATATTCTTTCTTGAACCGGCTTCTAATGCTCTTGACTGAGAGGCTTGGGGATGGTAGTCGTAGCTCGTGGAGGCACAGTCCTATGATTAAAGAGCAACTCGGATGAGTTTCAAAACGGGATATGTAATCGAGCGGCACTATATCGAGTCTGATTCGTTACCTATTCGTCACCGTGGCCCGTTAGTACATTTGGTATGGCGTTTGCCTCCTGTCGTAACTGTTCGGGTTTCAATTCTCGGTAGTGGTTGCTGATGAGTCCAAAATATAGGACGAAACGGCCGTCCAGTGCTTTCTACATTCTGTTGAGGTTTCTATATATATATATATATATAATGTGTGTGTTCGACTCATGCATTTTATGATTAACACCTAATAGTTATATAGTTACATATATATATATATATATATATATATATATATATATATATATATATATATATATATAGAGAGAGAGAGAGAGAGAGAGAGAGAGAGAGAGAGAGAGATAGATAGACAGATAACGAGAGAGGTAGGAGGTACGGTGGAGCAATGGATAGCGGCTCGGATTGAGGAATCGGAGAGCCGAGTTCGGATTCCAGTCGAATACATTATGTTCACTTACGTGCTAATACCCTTGAGAAAGGCATGAATCCTCTTCTTCCCCTATGAGTAAATAGCAGGACAGACTAGGTTCTGGGTTGCCTTGAAGAAGGAGAACTCTGAATTCAAAACCTGCAGAGGGTCATTTGCACCAGATCCCTGTATTCGGCTCTCCAAGAAGTGTCGTTGGCTCTGCACAAAGGCTTCACAATCAAATCATCACTGCGGGTGTCTGCCTAGGAACTGGGTTGCTTGACCCTCATACGTCAAAATGGACGAGAGAGTCCAGTATATATATATGAAAAAAGTAAAATATATTATAAATGTTACTTTTGTTATGACCAAACTGCTGCTTTATAAAAAATATCCCGATTCATGTGAGGTCACTTGTTTAATTCGTTTGACCTCTGTACTTTAAGGTCAGCATTTGTTCATCAGGTGATGTACATAAAACTTTGGGGACAGATTAAATATATATCTCACTCTTTCTCTCCTCATGCACACGAACACAATTTCTCTTCCACACACATTCGCAACTTACACACACACTCTCTCTCTCTCTCTCTCTCTCTTACACGCACACACACACTCACTCACTCTCTCTCTGTCTCTCTCTTTCTCTCTCTGTCTCTCTCTCTCTCTTAGACAAAAATAAATAACTTTCCTCTCTCGTACACGCATAGACTTTCTCTCCCACACAGACACTCTCTCATTCTCATATACACCTCCGCTTTCACTTTCTCATATACACACATATTCTCTCTCTCTCTCTCTCTCACGCATGCATTCAATCTCTCTCTCACACATAAAAGTTTTTCTCTTTCACGTTCTCAAAGACAGACACTTCCCTCTCTCTCTCCCTCACACACATTTTTGCTCTCTTACATGCAAACGTACACTCACTCACATACACCCACACTCTTTCTCTCTCACACACTCACTCTCTTCTCCTCCCCACACACGCAGTTACACTGTCACTCACGAGCCCCTTGATTTATTTCTCTTTCCCTCTCACAAACACACATTCTCTCACTTTCGTTCTCTCGCAAGCACACACATACACGTGTTTGGTATGCTAAAATGAAGATCACAGACGATTGGAGCGATATGATTTGGATATGAGAAAATGATGGCCGATGACAGTATTTCTGAAGGGATAATTGTTGAAAATAATAAAAATAATATTTAAAAAAATTAAAATAAATACTATTCTTTTATTCTAGTAGCCATAGCTACTTTTAGTAAATCCGATATGCTACTTAACCAAAGATCAGAAATCCTTAACCGGTATAAACATAAGAAAACATGGTGGCTGGAATAAAAGAATAGTATTTATTTTAATTTTTAATATTTTATTTTATTATATATTTTATTTTATTTTATTGTTTTTTAATAAAATCTTACTTTTTTAACGTCGCATGGTTTTATGCTAATTTTAGTTTTTTAGTGTTTGTTTTTACCAATAAATATGTCGCTTTGTCTAATCCTCTTCAACCGGTTCGCCCTGAAGATCTGTTGGGTGAAATCTTAGTAGGTAGTCTCTGGCTCACTAGGATTTTTATACGCTTCTCTACTTAGTGTATTGAGCACTTTACGTCTTTTCTTATTTTACTCGATAGGGTTTTATCTTTTGGCTGAGAATTGCGGTTTGGGGCAATTTTTTTCAACCAACTTGGATGTTTTTTTTTCCCAAGACATTTTCAACAGATACCAGTTTGTTAAATATATTTATATATAACACACACACAGACACACAGACACGTATATAGATATTTATGTGTATTCTTTTTTAATTTTTCTCTTTATATATATATTTCTGTGTATTCGTTTTTAATTTTTCTCTTTATATATATATATATATATATATATATATATATATATATATATATATATATATATATATATATATATTTCTGTGTATTCTTTTTTATATTGAACAAACAGAAGATTCGTTATTTAATTAATGTTTTCTGTCTTTTCAGTAACGACCATTTTGGACATGGTGTAGGTTTTAATGCTGTCATGAGTGTTTACAAACCAGAATAGTTTTGTATTCTCTCTGAGTAATTGGCCAAAGTACAAAGTGAATTTTGGACAATGATTTCACGTCATATCCAGGCTGAAATGAATTCAGAAAAACAAAAGCAAACACAAAGAATAACAAATGAACCAACAACAGATAAATAAAATGTCCAACATTTATATAAACCAGAAAAAAATGAAGGCTAACCCACAAAGAACAAAAGAGAATGATTTTATCAGTCAGGCCAACGTACATTAAATTCGGCCAATATATATATATATATATATATATATATATATATATATATATATATATATATATATATATATATATATATATATATCGAATTTAATCACGTGTTCACGTACTGAAATAAGTACATATTATTTACACAATAACGAGGAAACTTTGCCGTGGAACAATGGATAGCCAATTAGGCAGGCGTCCCATTGCTGAAAGAGTTCGTACCCTGAATGGTGACATCGTTGGATGTTTCGAAACAGGAAAGGACAGTTCAAATACATCAAGATTTGCCTAACAATGAAAAGAGAAAATCAAGCATTATTTGGATGAAATAAAATAATAGAATCACCCGTTTTCTTACAGGAAAACCTTTGGCATTCAGAACCCGGACATTTTGCCGTTCTCCGGGGATACATTTCTGGAACCATTGCAGTATTTTCCCCGCTATCTAAATTAAGAAAAAAAGTAAGTTATGTTTGTTCCACAGGAAATAGGTGAAAAAAAAAAGCCTTAAGATGGGGGACGACTACACAATAAAAATATATCTATTTAATAATGCAATATGTGAGGACACATAGCACAGTGGATAAATATGGTGACAAAGATGAGGACAATAGTATAATAATGTAAATAATGTACATAATACCTCATCTCAGAAATACAGACAGATACTTTGTAGTAAAATTTGCCTTTTTGCTATTTCGCTTAAAACCCTGTTCTGCGAACTGTTTTCGCAACTTTCCTTAGGTAGGTTGTACGCTGTCTTCATCTTGCCCTCAGTATGCCCTGAGAGTATCACATTTTCCAAGTCCTCTTTCCTCATATGCTTCAGAAATTTAAACTCTCTCTTTCTGATGTTAAGTATAAGTATCTTTTATGTTTCCGTTTTCTCTAAAACTTTGTCGTTGCTCACATGTTTATAGTATCCTCAGCATCCTTCTGTAGAACTACATTTCTGTTGCCTCAAGTCTCCTCTCCAACTGTGATGTCCATCATTCAAAAGCCATATAGGAGGATCGATATTACATAACTCAGTACATTTTTCTTTCGATTCCATTGAAATTTTCCTGTTTTTTAATACTATGTTTAGCTTTTGGAAGGCATCTTTCACTATCCCAATCCTGACTTCAGTGTCGCATTTTCTGATTGCTTTAACTGCATGTTTGAATACACTACAAAACTATATTTATTGAATATGCCCCACTAAAGTTGGGGTGCGTCAAATATTCCCATGCGTCTTTTATGTAGTCAAATATAATAGCTTTTGGAGCACCTTACCTGTTATTTCATTTTTTTTTTAATTTATCGTTTTCTAAAAAAAATCTCTCCGTTGTCTTCCACCGTTTCCACCATTTCAATCTGAACTTGTCATTGAATGCATAGGCAAGTGGAAGAGTAAGTAATCTTTTCTGGTAATTAATTTCCTGAAAAGACAACAAAATTAAACTGGACACTTTATTAAATGAAAGACGAGGGTCACTACATGCCAGATGGTTGGAAGATTTTTTTTTTCATTTCCGAGCGGTATGGATCTTTTTGCGCGCGTGCGCGTGTGTGTATGCAGGGTGTGTATTCTGTATCTGTGTGTGTAGTTTTATGTGTGTGTGTGTGTGTGTGTGTGTGCACGTGTATTGTAGTGTGTAAGTGCGGATTTTTTCCGTGGTCTGTTGTGTGTGCGTGTATGCGTATGGTTGTGTGTATGTACATGTTGTCGTCTATGTGTTTGTGTTTACATGTTATTGTGTATGCTTTGTGGCGTGTGCGCATTGCAGTGTGCGTATGTGTGTACTTGATTGCTTGATTGCGTGTCTCTGTGTGCGCGTGGTTGGGGGAGTGTGTGTGTGTGAGGGAGATGGTGATTCCTGTGTATTTTTCTCTGTCTACACGTGTAGGTATGTTTATATTGTGGTGTGTGTGTGCGTGTTTGGGGTACGCATGTGTGCGAGTTGGTGTCGATGTATTGTGGTGTGCGTAGGTGTTTTGTTGTGTTTATGGGGTTTGTGTATGTGCTGTGGGAGGTGCGCGTTCTGGGGTGTATGTGTGTCTGTTGAGGGTTGTATATGGATCTGTGTGTCGGAGTATATGCGTATGTGTGTGCTTGGGGTTTGGGAGTGAGAGAGTGAATGTGTGTGTTTGTGTGTGAGAGAGTGTGTGTGTGTGCGTGTGTTTTGTGTGTGTGTGTGTGTGTGTTTGTGTGTGCGCATGTGTTTTTGTATGTGTTTGTGTGCGTGCGTTTGTTTTTGTGTGTGCGTGTGAGTGTGTGTGTGTGGGTGCGTGTGTTTTTGTGTTGGCGTGTTTTTGTGTGTGTGTGTGTGTGTGTGTGCGTGTGTTTGTGTGTGTGTGTGTGTGTTTGTATGTGCGCATGTGTTTTTGTATGTGTTTGTGTGCGTGCGTTTGTTTTTGTGTGTGCGTGTGAGTGTGTGTGTGGGTGCGTGTGTTTTTGTGTTGGCGTGTTTTTGTGTGTGTGTGTGTGTGTGTGTGTGTGTGTGTGCGTGTGTGCTTGTGTGTGTGTGAGTGTTTGTGTTTGTGTGTGTGTGTGTGCGTGTGTGTTTTGTGTGTGTGTGTGTGTGTTTTTGTGCGTGTGTGTGAGTGTGTGAGTGTGTGCGTGCGTGTGTGTTCACGTGTGTTGAGCTTTTTCCTAACTAACCGGAGCTACGCCGAACGATGTCGCATTGTCCAGATGATGTTTCTTTCAGCGACGACTCCATTTGTCGAATAACAAAAGCCGCAACTCGTATGAAAACTTGAATGACTAGTGCTGCTTTGTCGCGGACATCGTTAGCTGGCCACGCATGCGCAGATCGCTTGCTGGACGCGTGAGAAAGCGAAGAGTGTCGCGCACACTCTTTGCTCTATTTCATGACAACAGTTTTAAGTGGAGACATTTTCACATTTTCAAAATATTTAAAAAATGGAAAAACTCTCTGAAACCAGCAAATTAATTTTTTAAAAAGCTGTTGAATGTGTTTACAGTGTTGCCCATGTGAACAAATATCAATTTTTAATTTATTCGAATCAATTTCAAATATTTAAAACCCGGATATCTATCAAAAGATATTTTATCTTCTTTATGTGCCGTGTCCCTTTAAGACGTAGGCGATCATGGCTCTCCACAATTTCCTGTCCTTTGTCGTTCTTAAAATATGTTGTCTTTTTGTTATTTCTCCTAAACCTTGTTCCGCCACCCATTTCCTCAGGTTCATTCTTCTTCTTCTATGTGGTTAAAAAGTTTCGAATAGCGCCCCAAATCAAAGATAAGAATAGCTGTAATTTGCATGAATTTTAATATATATTTAAGGTCATGTTTTCTTTACTTTTGAGCAATAATACTGATTTTAGGTGTGTGTGTGTGTGTTTGTGTGTGTGTTTGTGTGTGCGTGTTTGTGTGTGTGTGTGTGTGCGTGTGTGTGTTTGTGTGTGCGTGTTTGTGTGTGTGTGTTTGTGTGTGTGAGTTTGTGTGTGTGTTTGTGTGTCTGTGTTTTGTGTGTGTGTGTTTGTGTTTGTGTGTGTCTGTGCTTGTGTGTGTGTGTGTTTGTGTGTGTTTGTGTGTGTGTGTTTGTGT
This sequence comes from Acanthosepion esculentum, assembly GCA_964036315.1. NCBI lineage: Eukaryota > Metazoa > Mollusca > Cephalopoda > Sepiida > Sepiidae > Acanthosepion > Acanthosepion esculentum. Next base: position 3,935,726 of record OZ038512.1, on the reverse strand, counting down.
TTTTGTGTGTGTGTGCTTGTCTGTGTGTGTTTGTGTGTGTGTTTGTGTGTGTTGTGTTTGTGTGTGTGTGTGTGTGTGTGTGTTTGTGTGTGTTTGTGTGTGTGTGTGTTTGTGTGTGTTTGTGAGAACAACAGCAAACAAGAGGTGGTTTCACGCTTCTAAAAAACTTCCAATCTCCCGATCAGATGTACTTTATCGACATATCCAGAACCTGTGAGTGTGTGCCGTGTGGATCACTTGTGGAACACAAAGGTCCACACTAAGTAAGGTCTGAAGATTACGTTCAGGTGTGAAACATACTGCTGATTCTCCATGTTAATCCCAGATTATATATATATATATATATATATATATATATATATATATATATATATATAATTGATAGATAGAGAAATCATTATCGATTCTAACCCGTCAAAGTGCAGTTAAAATGCACTGAAACCAAGTTGCATTTTTGTAGTGAGTAAAATCGTTTTGTCTATATGATAAAATTATAATAAATAAATAATTATCGCTCTACTATCGGTATCGAGCCCTCTTTTGGATTAATGCCGTGAACGTTGGAATTTATATATTAGTTTCGGTCTCATCATATCGGATATATATATATATATATATATATATATATATATATATATATATATATATATATATATATATATACAGTTTATAACACTATTGGGTTCTACTTTGAGCAATTAGAATGTATAATTACTCCCCAATCTTAATAGAAGAACGGTGATGAAATCGATCATAAACGAAAATGACATGTTCATCATTCATTAATCATAGCTAAGGATCGGAAGCTCATGAAGGATTGAAATTAAATTATATATATATATATATATATATATATATATATATATATATATATATGTGTGTGTGTGTGTGTGTGTGTGTGTGTAGGTATGCAGAAAAATAGGAAAGAACACTTTAGGTAAATAATCCGGAGTTCTTTAGTATTTTTGCTTTTATTTTTAAAAAGACAATGCTCCATACAGAAGTAGAGCTTATATTATAATATTTTTTTAAAAATATGATTCCTTCGCTACATAAGAGTTCTCATGTTTCAAAAACGAGTGCCGGAACCCTCAATATAATTATTAAAATTAAGTTGAATTAAGGTATCGAGTCCCGTTTCATCCTCAAGCGAAAATTTAGGAATAAGCTATCTTCCGGTTTGCGCGTGTTTATAAGTATGGTCCTTTGCAACATTAGTTACTATGGAAACGGCTGTGGTGGCCATTTTGGTTGGGTGGTCGAACAGCTAACTCTTATCTACAGATCAGTCAGCTTCGGAAATGTTATGCTGGGGTGGTGTGGGGTGGTGTATCTGTTCCAAAGCTGATGGTGGCGGTCACTGTCTCGTTAGTTTAAGTTTAAGTTAATACTGATAATCACGTGCAAACCGCAAGATAGCTTATTCCTAAATTTTCGCTTGAGGATGAAATGGGACTCGATACCTTAATTCAAATTAATTTTAATAATTATATTGAGGGTTCCGTCTCTCGTTTTTGAAACATGAGAACTCTTATGTAGCGAAGGAATCATATTTTTTAAAAAAATATTATATATATATATATATATATATATATATATATATATATATATATATATATATATATATCACAGTCAGAACAAGATGATCAACAAACGTTCAAAATGCACCTTTATGTTTTATTTTTAAGCTCTATACTAAACATTAAATCTGTTACGAAAAAAGAACTAAACAAAATGAACACAAAACGATCAGCTTTAAAAAAGGAATCGTAAACCACAAGATAGCTTATTCCTTATGTAGCGAAGGAATCATATTTTTTTAAAAATATTATATATATATATATATATATATATATATATATATATATATATATATATATATATATATATATATATGCTATTCCAAGAATTTTTTCCAAACCTTTTTCATCCTCTTTAACCTTCTCACTTTCTGTCCTGGAGTAACAAGGTGCCTGACAGTTTTCAGGTACGATTTCATTTTACATGCCTTACTTCTTGCCGATCTGACTAATTAATCTGCCGATTAATTTCAAGAAAATGTATAAAAGTATTGTCATATCAAAATCACATGATTTGTTATAGTAATTTTCTAAGTAGGGTTTAGATGTAACACGATCTGACATTGCGAATTTTTTAAAGCTCTATACTAAACATTAAATCTGTTACGAAAAAAGAACTAAACAAAATGAACACAAAACGATCAGCTTTAAAAAAGGAATCGTAAACCACAAGATAGCTTATTCCTTATGTAGCGAAGGAATCATATATTTCTTTTTAAATATTATAATTATATATATATATATATATATATATATATATATATATATATATATGCTATTCCAGAATCTTTTCCAAACTTTTTCATCCTCTTTAACTTTCTCACTTTCTGTCCTGGAGTAACAAGGTGCCTGACAGTTTTCAGGTACGATTTCATTTTCAAGTCCTTTTGTCACTGCTCTTTGGACTGTCATAGCTGAAACTCCTCTCTCAAGTGACAAATGTCTTATAGATTGAGTTGGAACTTTTCTAATTAATTTATTTAGCTCTAAGTTGAAATGATGATCCCTCTTCCCGTTGTGACCTCTTGATCCAGATTTACTCTCTACTGTTCCTTCTTTTATAAACTTATTCATTGTTTACTTGATGGTTCTTGAATATCGAAACCAGAGTATGAATGTTGGTACCATTACTGAAGGCTTGAATGATCTTTTTCCTCCCACCATTGCTCAGTTGAAAAATTTACGAAAAATGTTATCTATTCTAAATTCAATTACAACAAGCAATTTCTGATCAGTTTTCTAAAATGAATGTAGAAATGTGACAAATGATTTGTCGAAGTGTTGCCGATAGAGTTCAGCGTTGTATTGAAGCTGAAGACGAGATTTTTGAACCTGTTAAATACTTTGTTAACCATATCAATAATTAGTGACCACTTCGAAGTGATTAATGGTCAGCAAGCTAATCTCTCTAGATTGATTACGATTGAATAGTGAGTTCGATCCTTACTGGATTCTTCATAATTTCGTTCTTGTGTTACATCTAAGCTCCACTTAGAAAATTACTATAACAAATCAGGTGATTTCGATATAGCAATACTTTTTATACATTTTTTTGTTCAATAAAAGTTAAGAAATAATAAACGGCGTTACTTTTTATTTTTATATATATATATATATATATATATATATATATATATATATATATATATATATATATATATATATATATATATATATATATATATATATATATATATTAGGTAATGCATTTTTTTTTATCAATTCGTCAGATTTTAATAACTTGAAAGGTTATTTTTAGTGGTTACTCATATTTTAGTAGGCTCTCCATTTATTTCTAAAGCAGAATATTTATTTTTCGTCTACCAACCTGAATATTCGAGAAGATATTAGGAGAGTGCATATTATTCTTTGTTTTCTCGAATATTCAGGCCGGTAGACAAAAAAAAAGAGGGAATATGCTGTTTAATAGATAAACAAATGGAATATCTACTCAAATTTGAGTATCCAATAAAATAATGTTTAAATTAATTATATATATATATATATATATATATATATATGTGTGTGTGTGTGTGTGTGTGTGTGTGTATGTGTGTGCGTATGTGTGTGTGTGTGTGTAAGGTAGGATAGTACCAATGTCCAGACATTATATTTTAAAACGAGTCGACATCACCTGAGGAAGCATACATAGTGTCGAAACATGATTTTATTTATAATATTTATTAACATTTATAACAAAATCATATATATATATATATATATATATATATATATATATATATATATATATATATATATATATATATATAGAGAGAGAGAGAGAGAGAGAGAGAGACAGACAGACAGACAGACAGAGAGAGAGAGCAGCAGATGTAACCTCCTTTTTTGTCAAAGTGTTTAGGACGACGTAAAACAATTGAGTGACCATCACGATCACCAGACCCAAAGACCTCCAGTCTTTTTCTTGTGGGGTGTAATGAAAAATCTTGTTTACAGGCTCAAGCCGAAAACATTTTCTGAATTAAAAGAATTTCTCATCAACTTTCTAAAATGAATGTAGAAATGTGACAAATGATTTGTCGAAGTGTTGGCGATAGAGTTCAGCGTTGTATTGAAGCTGAAGACGAGCTTTTTGAACCTGTTAAATACTTTGTTAACCATATCAATAATTAGTGACCACTTTGAAGTGATTAATGGTTAGCAAGCTAATCTCTCTTGATCGATTACGATTGAATAGTGAGTTCGATCCTTACTGGATTCTTCATAATTTCATTCTTGTGTTACATCTAAGCTCCACTTAGAAAATTACTATAACAAATCATGTGATTTTGATATGACATTACTTTTATACATTTTCTTGAAATTAATTCTTGTTCAATAAATTTTAATCTCTAATGAGAGAATGCACGGCCGCAATTTTCGACGGATTTGCACCAAAATTTACATGCACATGCTCCAAGACCGACTTTGCATTTCCCAACTCCCATCGATAGTGGAAACAATCGATTATTCCTTGCTTCTACGGCAGTTTTCATGTAGTTTGTGGCCATTTTCTACTGGCCAGAGTGAGAGCCACGAATAGGCAGGAAGATCCTATTGGCCAGCGTGAGAGCCAACAGCTGACTGACACGAATGTTAACTAGCATGCTAGCATGCAAAAAAAAATCGATAGCTGCATTCGTCACAAGTGGGAAAAATTTAAATCTGCATGGCACTTTACTCCAATTGGCTCATTCGCTTGCTTAAACTCAACGTTGGTTCTGATTCCGCAGAAGTGGGTTGGGTGTGAAAAAATATTTGTTGTTAACATTCTTTTTACATTCGGTTTTTCCAGTTACGATTCCTTTTTTAAAGCTGATCGTTTTGTGTTCATTTTGTTTAGTTCTTTTTTCGTAACAGATTTAATGTTTAGTATAGAGCTTTAAAAAATTCGCAATGTCAGATCGTGTTACATCTAAACTCTACTTAGAAAATTATAACAAATCATGTGATTTTGATATGACAATACTTTTATACATTTTCTTGAAATTAATCGGCAGATTAATTAGTCAGATCGGCAAGAAGTAAGGCATGTAAAATGAAATCGCACCTGAAAACTGTCAGGCACCTTGTTACTCCAGGACAGAAAGTGAGAAGGTTAAAGAGGATGAAAAAGTTTGGAAAAAATTCTTGGAATAGCATATATATATATATATATATATATATATATATATATATATATATATATAATATTTTTAAAAAAATATGATTCCTTCGCTACATAAGGAATAAGCTATCTTGTGGTTTACGATTCCTTTTTTAAAGCTGATCGTTTTGTGTTCATTTTGTTTAGTTCTTTTTTCCTAACAGATTTAATGTTTAGTATAGAGCTTACAAAAATTTGCAATGTCAGATCGGCAAGAAGTAAGGCATGTAGCAAGATCAGCACGGCAAAGGGCACTCCTTTAAAGGCAAGGAAGGGCAAAAATATTTTAAGTCAAGTGATAGCGATTGCTGCATGAGTCGTACGATTTTTGAATCAAGCACGGGCAACGCCGAGCCATGCTGCTAGTAAATAATAAACGGCGTTACTTTTGCAGCGCCCTATACATTATATATATTTTGCTCTTAGGTAATGGGTTTTTAATTTAGCAATTCGACAGATTTTAATCACTTTAACAACGAGTAATTTCTAATCAACTTTCTAAAATTAAAGTAGAAATGTGATAAACGCTTTGTAGAAGTGTTGTTGAAAAGGTTTAGCCTTTTAATGAACATAAAGGGGGTGTATTTTGAACGTTTGTTGATCATCTTGTTCTCACTGTGATATATATATATATATATATATATATATATATATATATATATATATATATATATATATATGATAGAAGTTATTAGGAGGATTTAAATAATCATAATTAAGTAATTCATCGAGTCTAGTGGTAGGATCCACCTAATCTGCATAGGTGACTACCGACTATATAAATAATGGTTGGTACCGGAAGACGGGGGAATCAAGAGATCCAACTAGAGACTCTGCCCGACTGCGACTTAGTCAACACATTCTCCAGGAACGGTCTTCCCAGAAATATACAGAAATACTAGATGTAAATATTGTGTACACTTTCTTGTTATAATACATTCTTGTTCTAAGTACATTTTGTGTTGCATTATTATTCCATGCATTAGTCGAGATTCAACAATGAGTCAAGACTCAACAATATCTTACTGTTCTTTCTTTTTATTTATACACACACACACACACACACACACACACACACACACACACACACACACACATATATATATATATATATATATATATATATATATATATATATATATATATAGATATATATATGGTACCAATGATGTTAATGCTTAAATGGCAAATACTTCTACATACACATGCATACATATATATACACAAACACGCATATACACACATACATCGATATTTATATATGTTCACTGGGGTATTATTTCGTCTTTTAATTAGGTTTAGTGATATCATATGCATTAACTGTACGGGGTGAAATTTGTAATTAAATTGATTTCTTATTGTTAGAATATATGTGCATATGTTTGCAATTATACGCCTGTGTAAACTCACACGTACACATATATTCGTGCGTTTAAATAGGCATACGTATGCGTACATATGTACACACAGACGCGTATAGGCTGGTATATGTACACAAGTAGTGTATGCAATTAAAATAAGTGTATACTTCATTATTTACATTATTCGGACTATTGTCCTCTTCTATGTCGCCATATTTATTACAAAGTTTTTAAACAAGAGATAACTGATAACTGACATCCATTAAACATGGCACGTGGAACTAGAACAGTTCACCCCAGTGAGCGAAATAAAGGGTTCAGTTCGGTATTCCAACCACCTGAAGAAGGCCGGAGTGTACAACGGTCGAAACTGTGTAATGAATAGGGCTATAAATAAGAGGACGATAGTCCGAATAATGTAAAAAATGTACATAATACCCCATCTCAGAAAAATAGACAGATAATGAAGGGACGAAACGTAGTAATAAACATGGCAACAAAGATGAGGACAATAGTCCGAATAATGTAAATAGTGCACATAATACCTCATCTCAGAAATATAGACAGATACTGAAGGGCCCAAGCTTTGTGATAAATATGGCAACAAAGATGAAGACACTAGTCCGAATAATGTAAATAATGTACATAATACCTCATCTCAGAAATATAGACAGATACTGAAGGACACAAGCTTTGTGATAAATATGGCGACAAAGATGAGGACAATAGTCCGAATAATGTAAATAGTGTACATAATACCTAATCTCAGAAATATAGACAGATACTGAAGGGCCGAGACGTTGTAATAAATATGGCAACAAAGATGAGGACAATAGTCCGATTAATGTAAATAGTGTACATAATACCTCATCTCAGAAATATAGACAGATACTGAAAGGCCGAAACGTTGTAGTAAATATGGCGACAAAGATGAGGACAATAGTCCGATTAATGTAAATAGTGTACATAATACATCATCTCAGAAATATAGACAGATACTGAAAGGCCGAAACGTTGTAATAAATATGGCGACGAAGATGAGGACAATAGTCCAAATAATGTAAATAGTGTACATAATACCTTATCTCAGAAATATAGACAGATACTGAAAGGCTGAGAAGTTGTGATAAACATGTCGACAAAGATGAGGACAATAGTCCGAATAATGCAAATAGTGTTTCAATAGGGTTTCAATTCTCGGTAGTGGATGCACACTACTGATGAGTCCCAAATATAAGACAAAATGGCCGTCCAATGCTTTCTGCATTCTGTTGAAGTTTCTTCTAGACTTGAAGAATTACTTAATTATGATTATCGCAAATCCTCCTAATTTCTATCACTTATATATATATGTAGTGCTTTTATTATTAGCATCAGAGATATTCTTTATAATATATGATGAGCTTAACTTGTTTATTATTAATAATGAGTTTAATATTTCTACCTATTATGTCTTTGAGTGTTGTTTCAGCATGTTTGTAATTATTAGGCATTTGGTTACAATAGTATAAGGTAATAGTATTATGTTTAGTTTGACGTACACTATTATGTTTACAATTATTATTAATATTATCAGTTTTATTAGGGGTATTATTA